>JALLPC010000581.1:0-14866 GCA_036940045.1 Stephanocyclus meneghinianus | reverse complement strand
ACAGCAGCAACAGCAGCAACAGCAGCAACAGCAGCAACAGCAGCAACAGCAGCAATGGCAGTGGCAACAGTATTGGCAGCAGCCACAGCAGTGCCATCAACAAAGTGATGTAAGTGACAGCAGCAATGACAGCAATGACAGCAATGGCAGCAGTGGCAGCAGTGGCAGAGATCTAAGTAATGGCAGCAATGACAGCAATGGCAGTGATGACAAAAAATTAAAATGCATATAACTCATGTTTCTCCAGTGTTGTGCATTTTTTGCATTAAATCCATGCATTTCTATCAATGGGGTGGAGAGAAAAGCTGGACACAGGGCGGGAGAGAAAAAAACAATCATGTTCTCCCATCCCTTCTGGATAATGCATAGGTTTGGGATAGGTATATGTTATTGCTCCAGACTATGTCTGGGTGTTGGAATGTTGCTATTGGCATAGTTGGTTGAAATGTTGCTACTGGCATGGTTGGGCATGAAATTTTTAATTGAAATATACAATTAATGAGCTGTTGCAAAAAGTTTTGGAAGCAGGTGTATTCAACCTCACAATCCTCTGCTGACTGATTCAAAGAGTGCATTGTCTGGAAAAATCTAATAGACAATCATTCAACAGCAGTTGTACTAATTAGTTAAGTATTTTGATGAAAATTAATTTTGATTTAATGAAATTGATTTACTCAATATATTATTTTATAGATCAGTCAATTAATTAACTTGTTAATCAATGCTCCTTACTATTGACAACCTTAATTCTTACAAGTTTATCAGTTAATTGTTGATTTTTTTACTATAGCAGAAGTCAACCACAGGTACTCAAGCTCCATGGTTGTTGAGTTTCCACAAACTGTCACCACTCTTTCAGTGATACCAGTTGATTGTCACATTTTTTAGTTACTCATTGATACAAGTTGATTGTCATAATTTTTGGTGGTATGGCTCATGCACTATTTCCCTTTCCTAAGTTGACTTGGTTTACTTCTCTTTTCTGGTTGATTGTTGCAGATCTGCAGCTGAAACTAGAAAGATGGCATAAAAAGTTGGGATGGTTAGGGTTCTATACCCTCCTGATTTAATATTTGTTGTGTACAACAGTAGCAACAGTATAATTAATTAATTCATCCATTCATTCATTTTTTTATTAATTATTTAATAATTAATTAATTATTCAATAGACACATATTTTTTAGTTTTATTTGGATGTTAATGCTGCAACAAAGGGGACAAATGGGAGTGACAAAGGTTGTTTTTTAATCACAATATCAGTTGATTGTTAAATATAAATATTTTTTGAATTCCTGGAAACTTGGTTTTTTTCATAGTCTGAAATCATGTGTGCTTTGTGAAAAAGATGGTTAGGGATTTGATGGGAAAACATGACAACGGAGAGGGCAGGGATGGCAGCAACAGCAGGTGGGCAGAAACAGTGGGTGGGCAGCAACAGCAACAAAGGCAGCAACGGCGACAACAGCGTGCAACGACAGGGAGGGCAGGGACATCAGCAACGGAAGCACAGTGGCAGCAAAAGCAGCAACGGCGGCATCAGTGGGGAGGGCAGCGACCACGGCAAAGGCAGCAATGGAGGGGGAAGCAACGGCAGCGGCAAGCACAGCAATGGTGGTGAAGGTGGGAAGGGCAGCAACGGCAGCGACCGCCGCCGTCGGCAAAGGTAGCGACGGCTGCGACCACGGCAAAGGTAGCGACGGCGGCGACCGCAGCAGCAGCGGCGAAGGTGGGGATGGCAGCAATTGGCAGCAACCGCGGCAAAGGCAGCAGCAACGGCGGTGACGGTGGGGAGGGCAGCAACGGCGGCGACAGTGGGGAGGGCAGCAATGGCAGAAATGGAGGCGACCGCGGCAAAGCCATTGCCTGGGGAGGGCAGCAATGGCAGCGATGGAGGCAACTGCGGCAGAGGCAGCAACGGCGGCGACCGCAGCAACGGCTGCAACGATGGGGAGGGCAGTGATTGCAGCAACGGCGGTGACGGCGGCGACCGCTGCAAAGGCAGCAACGGCGGCGACCGTGGCAACGGCAGGGACAATGGGGAGGGCATGGACGGCAGCGAGGGCAGGGACGGCAAGGAGGGCAGGGTCGTCGTCGGCGGCAGTGATGGCGGCAACAGCAGCAACAGCCGATATGGTGACAACAGCGGCGATGGCAGGGAGGGCAGGGATGGCGGGGAGGGCAGGGACGGGCGACTGCAACTGGCAATGGCAACAGGTGAGGGGGAAAAAGCATGTCCTGAGAGGGTGAGATTAAAATTTTGTGACGCAATTGGTTTTTATTGAAACGAACGCACTCCACACCTTGGTATCACTTGGTGTCACTCGGTTTCACTCGGACTTGGTTTTACGTCACTCGGTGTCACTCGGTGTCACTCGGTTTCACTTGGTGACACTTGGTGTCACTCGGTTTCACTTGGTGTCACTCGGTTTCACTTCGGACTCACTTGGTTTCACTTGGTTTCAATGGTGTCACTTGGTGTCACTTGGTGTCACTTGGTGTCACTTGGTGTCACTTGGTGTCACACGGTTTCACTTGGTGTCACTTGGTTTCACTTCGGCCTCACTCGGTTTCACTTGGTGTCACTTGGTGTCACTTGGTGACACTTTCGTGTCACTCGGTTTCGCTCGGTGTCACTTGGTTTCGCCGAAACCGGGTTCTCGTGGATTCTCGGGTTCGTTCCCGCATGACTTGTGTTCGCTCGGGTGTACTCCGCCAGTCGGACAGAGTATTTTTTCTCCCTTCTGAGAAAAAAAAGACAGCTTGGCGTCACTTGGATACATTTTTTTGCCAAAAACAGGTTTTCCAGGAAGTTGCAGGCATTTGCATGCATTGATGCAGAGATCTCCTAGTTCAGCGTTGACAGTGGACATGACTGCTTTAATGATTTTGGATGCTGTGGTGATAGCACTGATATTGGGTGGGAATGGAGTAAGTTCAGAGTGATAGTGATGTCCACAGCTTGACTGTGAGCATTGGCTACATTAAGGTAACTGGCATTGCTGTGAATGAAATATAGTATGTCACTTTTGTGGTAGATATAGGTGATAACTGCAGGGTCTTGGGAGGCATTGCTGTTTAGTAGCTGCATGAGGCTGACATTCTTGTCTCAGTTGACTTGGTTTGCTGAAAGGCAAGTGAGCTGAGTGCATTTAAGGTAGTGCTGTCAATATCATGCCCATACCATAGGAGGGTGTGCTTGTTGGAGATGATTACCTCTGATTGTCAAAATGCATTTCAGCTCCAAGTCAAACTTTTATGAACAATCTATGAACACTCATCTTCAAACTACCAAACAAGAAGGCCTTAGGTCATCAAAGGCATACATAAAAATTATATTTGTCATTATAACTTCATTTTGGTTGTCTTTTATTTCAACTGGAAACTTTTTATCAGTCTCTAATCTAGCCATCTGGCAGGAAGGCCTTCCCTCACCACCATTCTAGACTCAGAGCAGAAACAATTGCAAACACTGCTTCAAGATCCACCAAACCACCTGACCTACAATCAGTGTAGGTTAAACTAATGCAAAAGTTGAATTGTGATTTTAATTGATTAACTGCAAACTACTACAAACTCTCTTCTTGTTCTCCAGTCAGTCACATGCAGTCCACACCACAGCTCTCTCAGAGATGTCTACATACTTCTGAGATGGCTACCTTTAAGTAGCAAAACAGATATGATCCACATATGATCATCACATACCGTATATACCGGTCTACAATGTAGTTGCATACAACTTGGACAGGTAAGCAGAAGGTACCACTTCACGTGCGTATACTTTGTCTTACAGTCACACATTTAGTCTGAGCTGGTCACTTTTAGTAACAGGTCTAATGTAGGACTCATTACTATCTTAGTACTCAACTACTGGATCGTATGTGGCTAGAAACCATTGATTGCTAGCCAATCCTTTTAAGGTTATCAGAATACATAGTTTCCCCTTGTATTCAAAATGGCCTTTATGTATGGGTAGGACACCAACCTCCCTCTCCAAAGACTTTAGACATTTGTCAAATCATCCCAGCATTAATACTAATCAATGCTAGCATGCAAGGCAAACTACTGGCAAGCCCAATCAGAGCAATGTAACACCTTCTTATTTTCATATCCTTCATGTAATCAACCATGACATCAGCAGCCACTATCACAATGGCAGCTGAGAGATCCATCACCACCCCTCTCCAAAGACTTTTGACGTTTCTTGAAAGTGTAACCACATTGATATACTAATCAATGCCAGCATGTTATGCAAAACTATAGGCAAGTCCAATCTGAGCAATTTAACATCATTCCATTCAAATTTCCAGTCTCATTCCCACACAACAGCTGACAAATTCAAACCAAGCAATGAATCTCCTTCTCTTTATCATTTCCATCATTCAATGATCCAAGACCTTCTTAGGCTGGTCACAAATGCAGCAACAAGATCCACCCCCCTCCTCCTCCAAAAACTTTTGAAATTAGTCAAAACTATTGCCTCATCAATACTATTCAATGCCAGTGTGTGAGGCAAAACTGCCGGCAAGGCCAATCTGAGCAATTTACCGTCTCATTCTATTTCCTTCATTTAATCATCCCAACTTTTTGATCACATTCATTTCTTCAATCCTTCCATTCTCTTGGGGAATCGATCAATTTCTCTCTCCCTCCTTTGTTGATTCTTATTTTGACTCCTCCTCTCTTGCATGATATTCCTCATTGGTATGTTTCTTTGCTTTTTTCTGTTGTTTGTCATTTATTTGATTACATTTAAATTGTCACCTCTCAGCCTTGTCTTATCAACTGCATCAGTTCCATATCAATTTCTGTTCTCACCATGATCAAGGATAGCTCCCAGGCCAAATATCAATGAGGATGTTAGGAGAGCAAAAATTATCACCACAGTAATCAAAACCATTGCTGAAGCAATCAAAGTCATCCCACTTGAACCAAATCGTTCTAACCCAGACATGAGCAAAATCATCCTGAAATTCCAAACACTTTGCAAGCAAAATCAATCCAGACACAAGTCAAATAATCCACAATGCATTCAAAATCATTCCCAATGTTATTACAATAATTTGATTTCGCTCACATTATGGATGATTTTGATCACATTGGGTATGATTTTGCTCAACAGGTATGATTTGATCACATTGGATATATTTTGCTTGCCTTGGGTATGATTTTGCTTGCAGTGGGGAAGATTTTGCTTGCCTTGGGTATGATTTGACTGCATCAGTAGGACTTTGCTTGCATTGGATATGATTTTGATTGCATCGGGTATGATTTTGCCTGCATCATGGATGATTTTTTTGCAGCAGGAATGATTTTGCCTGCATCGGATATGATTTTGATTGCATTGGGTATGACTTTGATTGCAGCAGAAATAATTTTGCATGCATTGGGGTTGATTTTGCTTGCATTGGGGATGATTTTCCTTGCATTGGGGATAAGAAATCTAGCAATAGATTGGTTTTGCTTGCATAGGAAATGATTTTGCTTGCATCAGGGATGAATTTTCTAGCATTGGACCAGTTTTTCTTGCATAGGACATGATTTTGCTTCACCCTGGATGAGTTTTCTCACATGGGGGGTGAGTTTGCTTGCATGGGGGCTGCATCAGGATCATTTTAATTGCATCATAGTCATCATATCAGGGATGAATTGGTGGCATTCCAGATGATTTTTGCTCCTCCTGAAGATTGAATTCCATGCATTAAGATGGTTTTCTTGCAACACCTTGCAAAACTGATAATCTCTTGCCACGTGATATCTTTTCAGGCACTGGGATGATTTTGCTTGCATGAGTATGACTTTGCATGCTGTGTGCTGGCAACCATGAGCAAGAGAAAGAATATATTTGAGCTTCTAAAAAAAAGAGAATGACATGTAAAACTTGTAGCAATGTTCTTGTAAGAACATGGGATGAAATAGCAGCATTGAGGGTCACTTCTACAGAAGGACAGAACAGTATTTTCCATGTTGTCTGCTCCAGTTGTACAAAGAAAAGAAGGGGGCAATTTTTTTGTTTCTTGTGGGCAGATACACGCATAAGCACCAAAATAATAAAGAACAATGGGTGCAAATGTGCTGATGGTCCATTATGTTCTGTGGCAAAATTTTCAGACCCCTCTTTTGCTGTGGATAGTGGTCAATCCATTTGAGAGAGTTTTCTCATGTTTGATATCAAGGATTAAGGGGGATCAATATTGATGGCAAAAGTTCTGTTATTGATCATGACTTTAGGGCACAGGTTCAGTTTACCAATGTAGATTGATGATTATCCTGATGCCATGGATATGAAGCAAATGATGGCAACATGTTGGAGATTTCCAGTTTATTCTGAACAGAGGAATTTTCCAGAAAAGAAAATGCTTGAGCAGAATCTATCCAAAACTATCTTGTCGATGAGCACAATGATAGAACTGGATTGAAAGGAATTGTTAACAGAGCAATGATTGATCATAATTGGATGTCTGGTTTCGAATGTTTCAGCAAAGAAGAGGTGAACTTTCACCTACTGTGTACAACCATTTGCTAATTCAAGCCATCATGAATCTACCAATAGATGCAGCATGTTTGATCACCTAACAATAGAAAAAGAAGAGACCCTTGAGTCTACCAAAAAGGAGTTATTTCGCTCTTTGGAGAAACAACTCCACATTGCACTGAATGCCACCCTTCCAGAATATCTAATTGGAAGTCTTGTTGATGATGTTTACCAGGGAGTCATACAAGAGCTGGAGTTGAATCAGATGAAAATGCCACAATATCTTTGGGTACAATCTACAAAAAAACTTGAGCAAAATACTTAGATGGGTCTAAATTCATCCTACAAATCCTTCTGATACCAACCCCATTGAGTAAAACATTGTTTCCTGGCACTGACAAAGAAATATCTTTTGCCCACATACCTGCAAATCAGATTATCAATCATTTTCTTGCTCTTGGTTATGGGTGCTATCTCCATTGTGCAGACTTTGATGGAGATTAGACCAAATTTCAGAATGCATCAAGTTCATAATTTAAAGATGATGTTCCTTATTTTGAGTTTTCCAAGATGCTCACAGAGATGTTAAGGAGATGATGACCCACAATCCTGACATATCCACAGATACTTGTGTTGTCATACTAAGAGTTTGGTCTGATGGATTTGAGGCTCTCAATTTTAAAGGCAATGCACAATTCAATAGTCTTAAAGTGTTTACTGTGAAACTGAGAGGACCAAAAGCCCAAACAACCTCTTATGCTCTTTGCTTCAAAACATTAAATGTCCACAAATATTAGTTGAATAACTTGAAGAATTATATGAGTTGCAGAAGGCGAGTCCCAGATACTGGGGACAGGAAAACAAGTGTTCCCTACTATTGCTTTGTTGGGATTAGTAAGAAGTGATTACCCAGAAAGGTATTTTAACACTGGGAAATCTCAGAATGGAAACTACACAAAGTGATTTGGTCATTCTTGCCTGTATGATAAGTCCTTTGCTCCATCATGTGCACATTGCCAGCTCAGAGGATGGAGATTATTTTGAACAATTCAACTAATGTTTACTTTGAACCATGTGAAATGTGCTCAGATTGGTGGGCCAAGGTTGAATGTGGGAATATATATCCAATCCCTCCTGGAGGCAACATTACATAAGTTGGCATGGTGGAGCTTACATTTGAGTTAATACCCAATTCTTTGAAAGATCTGTAGAACTGGTACAGAGAAAACAAGAGTAAAGAGGGTGCATCTGCACATGCCACAAAATACATGAAGATGCTTGGAATCAGTGGTGGACTTGTGTTGATGACAAAAGCCTCATTCCATCCCTGAGAGATGGACTGCCCCTGGTTGAATCAGAGTTATATCCTGAAATCTTCAAATGCTGCCATGACCTACACATTGAACTCAAGATGTTCCCATCAATGCCCATGCTCTTGTGCTTCCTTGGCATAGAGAAATCACTTATTGATCAAACAAAAAATATCATTCTCAAAAGGAGGAAAAACATGGAAGGAAACTTTTGGAAAAAACTCATTCAGCCAATGCAAAAAATACAGCAGGTATTGAACAAAGTGTCAGTTGACTGGTGTTTTCCTATGTTGTTTTCAGGAGAAAAGCAACATGACATTGGGCATGCAAGCTGGCAGTCCGATCATTGCCTTGCATTCACTAGGATTTCCTTATTTCAGCTTGCAGATTTGGATGATATGTCTGGTTTCTTGTACCCAAGACATCTGAGTCCTGTTATTGCTTATTTCAAGGGCATTCAAGTAGTGTGGTTTTGCATTGTTTCAAATATGTTTTACCATACAGGTGTCATATTAACAAATAAAGTTGATCACCTTATCCAGATGTTCCTGTCTTGCTGCAAGGACTTTTCAGAGCAGTCAAAAGAAGCTTGTTGTGATCTATTCTCTACACAATCAAACATCTTTAGCCTTGTTAACTGTACTGTTATCATCAAAAAGTATGAGTCTCTTGAAGGCATCTGGAAGGGAGAGGATGAGGCATTTGTCAGATGTTTCAAGTCAGAGATATCAACTATGTGTTATCAAACTTCTCACCTACTATATGTTTTGGTGAGGTTACTAAAAACAAAAACATTGAATTATCTTAGTCAAACCAAACCCCTTGGACAAATGGAAAGCCTACTCAAGGACCAATAATGTTAGGGTATATTCTGAGAGAACAAGCTGCAGAGAATCAACAATAATACTATAACAAGAGGTATTTTGTCAGTGGCTTTGTCACTATATAGGTGATCTTGTAATTTGTGTTAAGGAAAATGTTGGAAAGGGAATCAAACTGATACCAATTCGCTTTAATGGCAGTAATGGAAAGTGGTGTCTCAATTTGTGGTGTGCAGAGGTATCAATGCAGCCTTATTATGTTCTTGTCAGGACTGTGCTAAATTGAAGGAGTTTTGCAAGGATTACTTTAATGCTCAAGCATGATAGGGAAAACAGCTTATGGACAGTAATATGCAAAATTGACATGTTCGCACAGAGCTGGAAATGTTGGAACTTCCAACACCACACAAGAGAATACCAACCATTGATGAATGCTTACAGTAGATAAAAACTAATTATACAACACTTAATTTACAATGTACTTATCAACAATTACAAATGCAACTATATTAAAGCCTAAATCTATTGTTACATGTTCCAGAGATCAGCTGCCATAATATCTAACATCCCCCATAACCATATTCTACCAGCACAGCTCTGTGTATTGATTGAGTACATTGAAGCATTTTGCCAAGCAGACTGCTCTTTGATCCATGGCATAGTCCCAGTCCAATATTTGTATGTAATTTCTTTGATAATGCTTTTCCAAGAAAAATACAAATCAATCAAATTTTGTTTGTGTCTCATCACCACAGCACCACTTAATGTTATTGTTTGTAAATGGCATTGCTTGGAGTTGCAGGTGAGCCCCTTCAACAATTGATATCCTAAGTTCAGCACAGCCATAGGAAAAGTATGAACACTGCCCATTTATGTGATTGTATCATATTGCATCCTCATTGAAGACCATCTTCATTGAACACAAATTTGGAGTTTCACCAAATGAGCATAATATGCAAGAGTAGCATAACCCATTTCACATGGCAACATGAAGGTTTGGTATCCAACAGCCTGAAACACCGTAAATAACTCCCAAACAAGATTGTCATTCATACATCCCAAATCTCCATGAGTCATCAATGCTAAGAGTTAGTCTTCAATTGTGTCATTAGATTGGCCCCACACTGCAAGAAGATTTCTTACATTGCCATGGAAGCAATCAGCTGATCAGTCTCAACTTGATGTGGAAGAGTCATAACATCATTGATTCCCAAAGAGCATACTACCTTGGGAATAGCACATCATTTATCACACTTCACTTCAACCGAGGCAAGGATGGACTTCTTCTGCTCCTTTCCTTTTGGACCAACTTTGTGATGAATATGAATCATTGGCTTTTGAAACGAAGACATTGTCATGATTCTCATTGCTTGTTGATGATGGATAGATCCATGATAAAAGGAATGGGCAAGGGCTATTTGCATTTTGGCAAAACCAAACTGATCATTGGATACTTTAATGTTTTTGGACATCAGTGTTGCTTGGTATGGATGAAGACTTTTGACAGAAAATGAAAGTGGCTGATAACATATCACATTTCCCTTAGGGTATTGGCGCATTGAAGTTTTTAGTTTCTTTGAGAGTTCATGCAATTCTCCATGTTTTATTTTCTGGGATTCTTTCCAATTAGCCATGTCATATAACTGATGCTCCATCTCATCAGACAGCACAAAATCTACTTCCACTCCAATGATTTCACTGGTTAGTTCTAGCTCATTGTCTGTCAATCCCTTCCTTACTGCATGCACATCACTGTCAGCATTTTTGCACATCATTTTATGCTCTGTTTTGAAGACAACAGGAAAGTTTTCATCATCTGCCAAAGAATCAATAAATTGTCTTGTTTTTTTTGTTCCAGTTGTTGATGTAGGACTTCACAACAAACATGGTTGATGAGCATAACTGTTCCTGCCCACAAGAATGAGTGAAAATGTTTGTGCACAAATTTCCCCTCTCAAAGGCATAATGGTGCAATGCTCAAGGAAACTCCCAGTAAATTGAAGCAGACATGCTATGTTCTGGAGCATGTTTCAGGTGTTGAAGAAGAATCCCAGTTTGGTGAAGAGATTCCATTCCATCCATTTGTGCAGGAAGCTCTTTTTTGAGTGCCAATCTGTCATCATCTGACAGGGGGTTGTTGTCTGGTACACTGCATTGTTGATGAGATGAGTATCTTGTAGCTTTTCTTCAGACTTTTATTCATCCCCAGTATCCATCAGAATCAAATCTCTCAGAGACATTTTGTGGAGGTACTTTGTTTTTGCTGATGCAACACTGTGCTCCACTGTGTAAAGGGAGTTTGTTTCAAATACCTGAAGATCCTTGGTCACAGCTTCATCAATGAAAAAAATGTTGCAAATATCTGCTCAGCATGCTGCAATATCACTTATGGAAGATACATTGTTGTTCTTATTTTCAAGGGCGCCAACAATCACCTGGTCTATTCCCAAACATGAATCCAGTTGTGTCCTTTCAGGCAAGCAAGGAATGACACTAGATACTTTAACTCAGGCAAATGATGACAATGAAGGCAATATGGTCTCTGGACTAACACCTGGTGGCTGTCAATATGTTTCCCATTCATCCATGAAAATATAGAATGACCAATTCTGTGAACAGTAGCCACCCACATCACAGTTTGGCCAAAGCATCTTTGATTGTTCCATAGCCCTAAACATCTTGACAAAGGTCACACTTGTTACAAACAAGACAACCAACTTTGAATTTATTATTTTTGGAATCAACAAATACGCACACTTCCGAGTTGCAGGCAAATTCCAAGGTATTGTAATGGAATGGTTGGGTATTTTTGTTTTCATGGCAAAAATGCCATTGGCACTCATATCATTTTTAAGGTCTCATGAAGACTGGCACATACCCTCCCTTTTGCCTCAGTCATGCTACATCTAATGATGATGGATGGCATTCCAAAAATAAGTGGGACATTCCTCATGGAGTCTTTCTGTGAGAATGATGGGATGTCCTTAAGTGAGCTTTTAGAAATTTGTTGATAACCATTGACTCCAATACATATGGTTTGGCATTATCTTTCTTGGGGATGATCACAAACTCACTGTCCCCAACAAATGTAGACCCTCCAGAGAAAATATACAAAAATAAATGAGAGAGAGCAGTGACAAATGTTTTCAAACAGCTACAATTGTCATAGCAGCCATCATCAAATAAACCTTTGCCATATTGTTTAAAGTATGAACACTCTTCAACACCCTTGTTTGGGAGTGATTTTGGATCAGAGACTGAAAAGGCACAAACCATGCCCAAATTTTGTTCAAATTCATGAAACCCAAATGCCATTGATGATATGAATTCTTGCATTCAAAATTTGTTGGAGCATGAACTAACATCAATAAGTGTTTCTGTTTAACAACATCAAAGTCATATTTTTCTTTTTGGCATACTCTCCCCTACCCCTGAACCTTTTGTGTGTGTGATGGTGGACAATTCTCCTTTTTGGTGATGATATTCCTTGTTTTGTTTTCTTTTTCTCTGTTCTATTCAGCCTCATCAATTCTAAGCATGGTCTCTTTTAACTTTCTCACATTGATCCTCATTTATTGTTCTTTGATATACATTTTTGAAATGAATTGCCGCATAAAGTGACACTCATCACCATTTGGAAAAATTACAATAATTGATGCCTGCAAAGCATTTGCAAGTCAAATATCCATACCAAAACAGAAATCAAGGCATGTATGTGCACAGATCAAAAAGACAAACATCAACTCATACAAAGTTAGTCTTGGGAATGTATGATGATGAAAAAGCCCTCATGGCAGTTGTGGTCTTGATGAAATTTGTCCATTCACTGGGAGGTAAAATACAACATGAATGAACAAAAGACATATTGCTAATTTGGTTGTATTGGTTCTGTCACTACAAGTTGTTGTTACAATACCTCTCCTGGTACTTTTCATCCTCTGCCATTCATCATTGTAGATATGGTAGTCATCAGTGACAACCTGTCATTCATTCTTTTGTGATTCTGCCTGTGTGTGAGTGATTTTTTGCAGCTCTTCAAAAGATTTCTGCCATGGGGTAACAGTGATTCAAGAACAGGGCTAGAGCATTCACGTGGCCAATAGTTGGGTACACAACAAGAACTGCACAACCCACATAGGGCGCAAAAATTGATCCAGTGTTAGTCTTCTTCAAATCACCATCCTTTGCAAGAGAATCATTCTTCAGCTCATCATCATTGTTCATGGGGCTGATATGACTGTAAAGCACACGACAGTGGAAAGTGAACTGTCATTGGCCCACTTAAGTTTTGCATCACTTTTAATTACATGTACAATCTCGGCATCATGAACTTTGCTCTGCCCTCTGATTGCAAAGATGGGCATTCCGGCATAAGGTACAAATGTAATGCCTCCAATGCCAGCAACTGGCTTGGAAGTTATTTCCTGCAGCTCATCTTCTGTATAATGTTGTGGAATTCTGCCTATAATTGGTGAACATGAGAGGTTGGAGGCATCAGATCAAGCAAATTGCTGTTGGGAGAGGAGAAGTGGCCGATTGTGGTGTTGCAGTGCCAAAAATACATGATAATGTGAGTTTTTGGATAAAAATCTGTGAAACTGCTTGAAAAATGGAACAAGCTCACCATTTTTTAATTTTTTGCCAGTATTAGTTATTTGAGAGATCGGGGCTGTCAAATCAAGCAAAGTGTGGCTGGGAGAGGAGATGTAGTCGATCATGGTTATGTGGTGTAAAAAACGTGATAAGATGAGTTGTTGTTAAAAATTGTGAAACTACATGAAACATGCAAGAAACTCACTGTTTTTTGTTCATTCTGTCAATCATGGGTAGGGGTGAGGAAGTAGTGGCGCCCGATCAAGCGAAGTGTTATCAGGAGAGAAGATATGGCCGATCATAGTTACACGGTGCAAAAACATGATTTTGTAATATTATGAAATAACACGGTGGATGGCAGAGTGGTGGAATGGCCAGAGCCACATCATTCAATGATTCACTCAACTAGAAAGGTATTCGAATGTAAACACATGAAATGATATTAGTAAGTTCTGTCCAAACATTCACTACAAAAAATTTAAGGTCATTAACTCGTTACATAATAAGACTGGAACTGATTAAACTTGCAAGATAGGTAAAAATGACTAGACATTACCCACATATATCATGAGTGATTTCTATGACTGTAACAAACAACTTATAACTGTTTTTTACTTACAACACTCAAGTTTGCTTATAATATTGGTAAGTAAACTAGTGAAACGGACAGGTTACTTATTTAACAAATGTGAATGACTTATATTAAATATATGTATACTTACAACCTCTGACTAGGGGGCTTTCAGACATCTAAGGTATGATGTCACTACCCTTGCAGTTCTTTTTTGTTTCATTTGACTGGATTTGAATATTTTAGACAGTTACGGATCTATTTTGGTGATGTGGAATTGTATTGTGATACTAATGTGCAATAGTACTATCTAAATTAGATGGACAAGGGAAAATTAGATGTCGCAGTGGATAGCATGTCTTGTTTCATTTTGTCATGATAATTTTCCTATATTTCTGCAGTAATTCTGGCCATTGACTGGAATTACAATGATGAAAGTGTTTTGTGATCTCAGTGATTTTATTGTCATCTTTGTCACAATCCAGGTCACTGACTGGGATTACAACCACTTGTATTGATTTCTAATACCTTACTGATATATTGGTTTTCTTTGATGCCATCAAAAAGGGCTTCACTCGCTGTGCAAGCAAAATGCACCCATTCTAGGTAGTCTTCTCCCAACAAGGTCATATCAACTGCCATTTCCATGCCAGTGAAACAAGAATTTCCCATTGATATGGAAATTCTCACTGCCTCCACAATGAGATCATCTGCCTCAAGGTCTACAGTTGGTTCTCCAGGTACGATGAGCTTGACGAAGATCAATTTCAAGGATTTGGTTCCTGCTGAGTTTGAAGGAGTTGAGGAGAATTATATTAAGGGATTTGAAGGTTGGCTTGACTACCACTATGTTGTGGATGCTGTGAAAACTGTGTCCCCAAAGAAACCGTCTTTTGAAATTGCATTCTGTGAATTACAACAACCTTGTGTGCCAACTGATGCTTTACCTTGAGATTGAAGATGCGAAAACAGTGATTTTCGAATTTTCCATTAACAAGCAAGGGATGTTAAAAGGCAATGTTTTTACCCACCTGAAGAAGTTCAACACAGTTCTTGAGGTTGCATATGAATTTGTTTCCTTGTTGAACCATCTATTGGA
>JALLPC010000580.1:0-12379 GCA_036940045.1 Stephanocyclus meneghinianus | reverse complement strand
GAGAAAGCTAGTTATGGTGCAATTATTGCACCGTAAGAAAAGGATGGGGATATATAATCATATGCCTGTGTTAACTGGGATCATTCCGGTTATCTCTCTACCTAGTATTATCTTTATCTCTCTATGCAATTAGGTATCTATTATCATAGCTGAAATGAAGCTTGACAATATTTTTTATTTTTCATCTCCTTCGATCTGTGCAATGATGCTTCAGCAACACTCTAAACCAGAGAATAGGCTCCTCGGTGACCGATCAGAGGAGACCCGGATGTATCCTCTCCACTCTCGCAGGAAGTGTCCACATCTCCTCCACTAATACTGCTGACTGTATGAAATTCATGAGGAGTCTCTAAGTGCCCGTCCCGAAGAGCATTGTTGCAATCGATACGGGCGACTGCTTCGTGCTCTCCCGCTTTGGGGTCTTGAACTTGATGCTTCCCTGAGTATCGAAACTGTGGCTGTTCCCAATATCTCCAGGACAGTTGCTGCTGCTGATATGTTTCGGCTTCATTTGAGTGGCATTGCTTTCCATCGCCGAATCCGGATTCGAAATTGGAATGCTGCCGCAGCATAAAAAATGTGACACGATCGTATCAAAGTTCATCTCTTCCATAGTATCTAACGCAGCATCGAATGTCTCAAGTGATGTTTCTTCGCAGGTTTTATCCATGTCAGGTGAGGACACGGGTGTAGATCCGTTGCTGTCTCCAGTTCGGTTCCATTCGGTGCTTCTTCGACGATCAGAGGATGGATCGACCAGACGAAAAAGTTTGTCCATCGTATGGTAAACATCTCTACGATCATAATACGCTACGAATTCACGAAAGGTAGATCGAAACACCTCTCTGTCAGAGTCCAGCAACATGTTCTTCTTCACTTCGAAAGCATTGATGAGTGCCGCTAGAGCCACCATCGACTGTCTTTTCGTGGAATACACCGAATAGAAATCGGACAATTGTATCTGCAAACTCATGAGATCTCGTATTTCGGTGAGAGCATGATCGTCGGTGCTGTTGGTAGATAATTTGTGTCGGATACAATCTAGAATCAAATCGGCATAATCCAACTTGGTGGCACTCGTGAGTTTCCATTTCAATCCGTTCAAGAGGGCCATTTCCATGGCAATAACCTCTTCGCTGGTGTATCGTCCTCTGCTCAAATAACTGACATGACACGGCATGATGTTCAATCTTTCGTAGAGCTTGATGGCAACGAACAAAGCGGTGAGCGCTACGAGCTGATACTCGTCTCTGACTCGACTGGCGATGACGGCGTGGGTTGATTCGCTCCCCATGAATCGATCTAGGTAGGACATGGCTCGCGAGGCGGTACTTGGTGAAATTTTGAGAAAGGTAGACATTTCGTAGTACCAAGAACACATTTTGGTGCGATCTGAATTCTTGATGGTCGGGTTGTTGTGGAGGATGTTTGTGTCTGTGGTCCCTTGGCAGGACGTGGTGATGGGAGTGCCATGAGTGATTTTGGCGTGACGACTGGTGACCGAAGGCAGCGTCGTTTCTTGCGATAGGAGAGCAAGAAAGACTTGTTTTGCGTCGGCTGCGTGGCATGGGTTGCGTGATGGGCACGGTGTTGTAGGAGGGGAGGACGAGACGGAGGGGGACGATAGCGAAGTGGTGGCGATACCGTTCATGTCGATGACTTCGATTTCCTGCATGTCCACATCAACGTCATGATGTTGGGGGTATTGATGAGAGATCATGATCGAACTCGAATCGATTGATAATAACAATATCGAGAGACAATAGATTATGATCATGTATGATGCATGGAGTGTGTGTCAGCGTGTCGAAAGACGGAGAGAGAGAGAGAGGCAGCGACGAGTTCTTGGTATTGTACAGCAGAGCTAACGCGAAGTAGTAACGCAACCGTAGCCCTGACAGATTGAAATTCAAATAATGATGCTGCTACCCAGTGAAATGATAGCACATCAAATCCAAAGTTCGGCCAAATCCAATGCATCAATATATCACGAGTCTATCCTAACGAAGCGAGACCTCATTGGATGGTGGTGCCATAAAAGTACAGCCAAGGATTCGCGTTCTTAAGGCTGCTAGCACGGGTGGGAGGGGCAATGTTGGTTTGCACATGAAACTTCAAAAGGGTTCGACAAGGGTTCACAAAAAGTGACCTTACTTTTTCGGGAGGCATGACCTGCAATCTTTCTTGTATTTTCGTCGGTGCCGCTGGAAAAAAGTTGGTTGTGTTTTTCATCATGGCGAAACCACCGTCAAGGGGTGAGACACGAGGATTGTTGGCCAAAAACATTTCGCACAACGCCGCGAAAGTTAAAGCCCGTCGAACTTTCCGGTACATAACTTTTCTACTCCGTTCGTCAAGGTAAAAGATTCCCAAACTTGTCCTTCCAAAATATACATCGTAATAGCCGAAGGGTCACATCGTAGTAGCGTTCTACGTATGGAAAGACTCGTATGTATCGTATCGTCGATGTCCATCTCACTCTATAAGAAATCGAACCATTTGGAACTACGTAGAATTTCGTGGAACTTTCGTTTCGTCATGTGGACTGTGGCATGATACCTCATGATACCATGTATGTTGAATTATGGTATCCTTGCCCACGTCGCAAACGCACAAAGTCCGATGACAGCATATATTATTATTTGCCGCCCCGTCCGTCCATCATCACTATAGAATTCTTGTCCATCGTCCCATACCATACTGTCCCATACCAACGATGATGCTGTTGCTGGCCATCGTGAGCGTTGCAATGCTGTCATCACGCGAATCATCAGCACTGGCATTCTCGTTGGCATTCGAGTCCAACTCTAGACATTCCACGATGATCGGTAGACCGGCCAATCGGGCATCCCGAACCGTGCTGGCCTCCAATAGCCGCGAGACGAACGTGCCGTCGCCGCCACTGTCCATCGCCATTCTCGGAGGAGGCATCGCCGGCCTTTCTTGCGCCACGCACTTGCTTCGTCAAGCTAACAGCAACAGCAACAGCAACAACAANACGCACTTGCTTCGTCAAACTAACAGCAACAGCAACAGCAACAGCAACAACAACAACAGAAATGTACGCATCACGCTGTTTGATACGGGCAGACTCCGACCGGGCGGAAGATGCGCCAGTCGTCTGCCGAACGATTCGCCCGCCGTCGTCAAGAATCGAAGCAGCGGCGCCGGAAATTCAAATGTCCGACGGGCCTGCGATGATGAACATCATGACAATCCCAACAATGGTCGGTCAGTGCCCGAAAGCGTCATTTCTTCCTTGTTGCGGCAGCAGCAATCGCTGTCAGCGTCCGCTGCGAGCAGAGATCGAATACTGACGACGATGGGACCCGTCGATCACGCAGCGCAAATTCTTTCCATTCCCAACGGCATACCTTCATTGGTCGACAAAAGCGACGATGAGTCTTTCCAACGTCAACTCATCAAGTGGATGCAAGACCAAGTCATTGAGACTTTCCCGGAGGGAAGCGTATGTGAACTCTCGTCTCTTGAAAGCACTCACGAAACGACATCAAATTCTTGCAAAGCCCATCTTCGACCGATACAAGGACAAATGTACTACGGAAAAGGCGGCATGTCCTCCATACCGATCGCCATGCGAGATCATTGCCTCTCGTTCAACAATAGCCATCGACACTCTTCCACCTCGTTTCACATTATGCAAGATGTTTGGGTATCGCCTTCCAATGGAGTCAAATACATTAAGGATTCTCATGACAACGACGACGACAATAACAACAACAATGAACACTACCGATGGGAATTGCGAGCAGGACACAAATCTCTAGGAAAATACCACCGTCTCATTATTGCACACAATGGAAAATGTGCCGATAGAATCATGTCCAACACACCGGCCAAGGAATTTCATTCTCTATTGAGGACAAAGTTTGCTCCCAATGTCCCCCACTGGGGAGGGAACGAAATGACCTTGAATAGTATATATAGTTTGGTATTTGCCATACAGTGTCCCAAACCAGAAACAAACAACCACGAAAGTGCTGTCCATGCATCACATGATAGTCCCATTGTCAATGCCCTAAACAACCTTTCTCAATCATCCAACAACACTTCTTCTTCAAAACAACCAGCCAACGATATTTACACAGTCATTATCAAGAACGAACCCAATCTACGTCTCCTTTCCTCCAACACGCTCAAACACCATCACCTTCAAAATCAAAACTCAAAATCCAACATTGAAGTGTATACCCTACTCTCATCACCGCAATTCGGAAGGAAATACAAGGGGCCGCAAGAAAATCTACCACTCGACCTCGCGGAAACAGTTACCACGGAAATGCTGCAGAGTCTAGAAAATGCACTGAATATCGAGAGGGGAGGGGTGATACGACGCGTCATTGATTTGAAATTGCAATTGTGGGGAGCCGCCGTGCCGATGAACACTTGGAAAAGCGGCAAGCGTGACCATGAGGGATTCGTCTATGACGCACGATATGGTGTTGGGGCATGTGGCGATTGGATATTGGATGTTTCCATTGCCGGGGCTTGGGAGAGTGGGAGGCGATTGGCCGATTGGATTTCGAAAGAACAACACCATCGACAACAACAACGGATCGAAGAAGAGAACGAAGATAATGGTCATGAAATAAAGAATTGGTCGGTGGGTTTGCCCAATCTTGAGTCGGAGAATGCAAATCATTCAGGGGGGAAATTCGTTCCATCGCGAGCTGCCTTGGAATCTGGAATCGGGACCATTCCGTCTATTGCACCCGTTTCTTCGGGTGAGTTTCCGAAGTACAAGACTCATGATGCCAAAAAAACAAATGACTCCAGAGGACCTTCCAAAAATGCTGGTAGAAGTGGGTCGGGGTCATCCCGTAGGCAATACAGTGCGGGAAATAATCAGCGTGGAAGAAATAATGCTGCCACAAATAGTGGGGGTAAGGGTAGGAACACGCCGAATGGTGGCGGTAAGAGCCAACCTGTGACTCGGTAATAAATATTCTTCGAGAGAGTTTCGCCCTCCCATGATTCGGGTTAGAATTAAAGTTGGCAATTTTACGTCGATCTCGTGTACTCTTTCGTTTGATTTATTTATTGCTTATCTGAATGGATCTTCTCCGAACTCAATTGATTATTTTGCAAGCATGGGCTCTTGTCACGCGCACTGTGAATCGTTGGCATCGAAATCTTTCAACAGGCAGTTTCACTTTTTTATCTAAGTGAAGATAATTAGATGTTGTTCACACGGTCTTTTGTCCAAATACTCTTCTCCAGATACCAACGACCACTCTCCGAATTCGCGATCTCTTACTCTCCTCCTTGTAGTATGATGGCAACTCGATTTCAGCTTTCTGACTGTTGTCAACACCTGAAGCCGATGATGACATGAGGAGCAATTTACTCTGGGCTTCAAGATGCTTTATTTTTTGTTTCATCATCATGTTTTGATTGATCAACGCAACTTCCTTTTCTTTTCTTTGTTGCAATGCTGCTTGGAGTTCTTGTACCAGCTCCGTGTCTGCAATCTGTTCAGAAGTCTCTAAGCTCTGAGCTGAGGAAGACGTTTCGTCATTACCCAGTTCATTTTTCAATGACCTGATTTCCATTTCAAGTTGACAAACGGTTTCATTCATTTCCTTCTCCAATCGATTAATGTCAGCAGCGTGCTGTTTATTGAGCTTGTCTGTCGTTGCTTGGATCTGCAGTTCGTGGTTAAGAAAGAATTCTTCGTTTCGTTTCATTTCTTCCTGTAGCGTTTGCTCCATACGTTTATTTTCAAACTGAAGATCATTGAGTTGTGTATTCAGATGGGCTATGATGTCATCTTTCTCCTTCAGAAGTTGGTTTTTCAGAAGAAGCTTTTCCTTGGCCTTTGACGAAGCGTCTTCTGCTTCGGAACTAGTTCGAAAGGCCTCTTGTTGAGTTTTCATTATTCTGTCAATCTCATCTTGAAGTTGCAGAATCCTCTCCTCCTTTGACTTCAACGCATTGTTCGTAGTTAGAATTTTCTCATTTGCTGTAGCTTTCCATGTGCTAAACTCATTCCTCGTGCTCTCCAGAGCCATCTTCAAATGTTTCATTGCGGATTCATTTTCGTTTTTCGTTTTCCCTGCTTGAGCGAGAGAAATTGAAGTCGACTTTTCCATACTCTCGATTTTTGATGTCAAAGAATCAATCATCTCTTGCTGTTCCTTAATAGTCTGGCGTTGAAGCAGGAGTTTTTCTTCAGCTTGCGCCTGGAGCTTACGAGAAGACACAGTCAGAACTGCAATCTCAGACTGCAACTCTGCAATGGTTCGCTTGTCAGTTATTGCCGACGTTGAAGAAGCAGTTATCTCGTCAAGTTTCTTTTTCAAAACGCGAATTTCATCAAGCTTCTTGTTGATAACTTGTTCTGCGAGAAGATTTTTCTGAGCCAAAGCAATTGTCTTGCGTTTGTGCCGTTCTGTAAGACGATTGATTTCCTGCATAGACGCTTCATCAGCAACAGGGGATGTGGCATTCTTTTTCGACACCTGCATGCTCGCTTCCAAAGCGTTCGCTCTTTCTTTTTCGGCTGCATATCGATTACTCATTTCTTCTAACTGATGGTTAACATTGTTGAGGGTCGTGTTCAATGAAAATAACGCGTTAAGCTTCTCGGCAAGTTCTCGTTCCAATATTGCTATGCAGGTAACTTTTTCATCTAATGCCGTTTCAGATCGTCCTCTTTCATCTGTTAACTTGCGCTCAATGGATAGTTTCTGCTCTTCCAACTCTCGAACCTGATCTTTCATTTCGACAAGTTTTGTTTGGTAAGACTGGGCCTTGTGACGCAAGAGATCGAGTTGTTTGTTGTACTCGTGAGCATTTGCCTCGGCTTGAACAAGCTTTGCTGCGAGAGTGTTCAATTCAGTTGATTTATTAGCATTCAGAGTGTGTTGCTCTTGCAGCTCTGAACTCAGCTCGTCAAGTTGTGATTCCAATAAAGAGATTTTTGCAAGGTTCGCACTAGAATATTGGACCAGTCCTTCTATTTCATCAGCTTTATCAGCATTGGTTTGACGAAGCAACGACGTCTCTTCTTCGTATGAGTCCTTGAGTTTAGTTAAATTTGCCTGCAGCTGCTCGAGCGATTTTGTCAGAAACCTGATGAAATATTTATGGGTCATTCTAGAAATCCTTATTGTCACGATATCAAACATAGAAGATTCGACTCACATCACCTCTGCCAGCAACCTCTCTCTCTCCTCAACCGCACCATCTGCCTCCTCAACTATGTTTTTCATCCTAACCAACTCCAACTCCTTTTCGGCCAACAGCGCCTTCAACTCATCCATCTCAATCTCCACTTCACGACGCAACGCTTTCAAAGCATCTGATGTTTCCCTTTGTGATACACGTTCAATGTGTCGTCTCTTTCCATTCGCGCTTCGTAACGCCATTCTCAGTTCCCCAATCTTTTTTGACTTTTTTGCCAATATGTCTTCGTACTCATCTTGCAATTCCTGTTTGATGATAGATAAGATACGTTGTCGATCTCGAGCCTCTGCCGCCATCATGCTTTTGATTTCGTCCTCTTTCGTCCTGATGACAGTTTGTAATCCATCAATAGTACTTTGCAACTGAATAAGGCGAATATTGGAGGAATCTAACAGGTTGGCTTTGTTGATACATTCATCTTTCCACTGTCGAGTTTCTTTTTGGTAACGTTCCAACTGTTGTGTGGCATCGGCCAGTTGTCGTTCCAACTTTTCGTTGGTTTCCTTCCCCTCCTTTGTCCGAGAATCTAATGTATGCTTAACATCTACATAAGCCTTTGCAAGAAAGCCGTACTCTGCGGCCACCCTTTCCTTCTCTTCGACATTTTGCACGAAGCCCGCAGTAGATTCCTCTAGTGCTGTCTTCAGCCGATCAATCTCCTCCTCTAAGAACGCCACAGTGTCATTAGCTAAATCAACTTGCCGTTTACACTCTTCTCTCACTGTATGAACGCGTGCATTCACTTCATCCTCGATCTTAGTTCGTTTGCTTCTATTTGCTCGAATCAATTGTCTCTCTAAATCATTAATCTTTCGACGCAACCGCCCCAAATCTCCACGTTGACTGCGCAATGTTTGTTGAAGCTGAGCATTTATTTCAACTAGGTTGGAGTTGGCAGAATTGGAATTAATTATGTCCGAATCGCTGGGTGGGAGGAAGGGTGGAGTGGGGTTTAGGAAGGAGGTTGCTGCTGATAGGAAGGATTGAAGCGGAGGTGATGTTTCATCGTTGTGGTTAAGTTCTAATGCGTCATTCTTCGCTTCCGGCGCATGTATTTCTTCATTGGTCCTTGTTTGGGTAGATGACTTTGATTCCTGGACGGGTTCTGCGTACATGCTTTCAAAAAGTACTCCGCCTTCACATTTTGTCTGCAGTTTGGCGTCACCATCTGTAAATGTTGAAGTAGTGGATATGTTCGATGACATGTCGACTAGATCGGCCATAATCCTATTTCCTTTTGCATCATCCTCTTCTGAAAGGTCGCCTCCCTGCTCACTCATTGACAAATCGGCACCAGACTTAACAATTGTCCCCATAACTTGATTCTCATTTATGGATTGTGTATCATGCATTTTCGCGTAGTCATCCTGAATGGAATGCGTGGGTGACAGTGATCTCTTCTCCGTAGAATGAGTGGGTGACAATGGCCTACTTTCAAAAACCACGTTGTCATCATCATTCCTCGTAGAATAACCAATATTGTTGGAATCGTTGAATGGAGNCACACTGCCCTTTGTTGATGAGTTATGGCTCCAGCTCAGGAGTCATGGTAGTTTTCATAAAAGATCATTTATTGACTCTACATTTTTTATGTGACAATTCTATGCATTTCCATGTCTGGAATAGATGCTATATAGCATGATGACATGTAGACTTCTCAAAATGACTCCCTTGGCCTTCTGTGCTCTTCAGGTTTGTGTATTTCTTAGGGTGTCCAAACAAAAGCCTGCTAATTTTGCTTTCTATTTTATTTGTTGTTTAATGTTGACACAACCCATAATTATGGACTATGTCAATATTCCGGTTTTTGACCATGATATTGAGGGTCATTAAATATTCCAATATGGTAATGACAGCTGAGGAAAAATCTCATGCTGTGGATTTTTGACTTTAATGTGGGTATAATTAAATCATGATTAATACCCTTGAATCCTCAATAGTGGCTTTTTGTGGTATAAAATGCTTTTCACAATGGTACAATACCATACCTCCATATTCACTCTATTTTTATTGTTGGTCGAAATAAAAAATTCTTAGCCTTAGGGCATGTATTTGCGCTCAAAATTTTTGTGCACAGATCTTGATTTTCACTCATTTTTTGCAAGCCGGCACAATTCCCTGAACTACCTACACGGATTTTTATTTTTCACAGATATTCTGGTCTGACGTGTTTCAGAAAAATCTGAGTGCCTCTCAGATTTCTGGGTGAATGGAGAGCCATCTCAACTTTATATTTGTGAGGCTTCCAGATTTTACTTTTCACGCCCTTAACCACTGATCATGAGATGTAGAGTCAAAAGCAGCATCCATCGTAGCATCATCTTCTATTGGCCGCTGCTCCGGTGGAATACCGACAGCTTGCTGCGTGAATTCGTCTTGCATCTCCACTTTCCTCTGTTTCACCTGTGTAGCCTTCCTCTTGATCATATCTCTCTTTTCATAAAGACTATTTCTTTTCGCAGTTCCTTCGACAGTTGGAGACATCAACAGTGAATTGGCGATTTCGTCGATTTCTTCTTCCTCGTCAACCACATCATCCGGCGAAGATGACGATAAACCCTTCAAATCTTCGCGTTGCTTTTGCATACCGCCATCATCCCAATTAAAGGCTTTGGAGCGAGACTCGTCGAGTGAAGATTTGTTTTTATGATGAAGAATAGTGATTGTTTCCGAATCATCTGAGGCGGTCACCTTCTGTTCCTCGCCCCAATTGCAGTTCTTTCTCGTAACCCCGTCATCGAAATGTTCCTCTCCGCTCTCGATCCAATAGTCATCGTCTTCCATCGCTAAATCCCCTAACGTCTCGCTGGTAACGTTGCTTTCATGTCCAACAGAAGTATTGCCGTCTTCATTAACAAGCACATCAGGAGAACCTGAATTTTTTATTGAAGTAAAATCAAACAAGCCAAAAAGACTTCCAGATTTTCGAATGGGTGCAGAATTCAGTTTCGTGAATTCCTGTGAAGTAGAACTGTATCGCCTGTAGAAGGGAACAATTGATACAGTGGCAAGATTGTAAGAGAGATCAATTGCGGCAGATCTGAACCCAGTAAATCTGTACATATTCATCAACCATATTCTGGTGCGACTGTCGCCACAGAAATGCAGATAATAACAGTAACTCAAACATAAACTAAACACATGAAAGAAGTATTCTGACTGCATTCTACCTGATGACTTAATCAACAGACGAATGGTTTGAATGGTTCGCATGAACCAACTGACATCAAGGTGCGCACTAATAGACACCAGATTCATCTCACCTGTCTTCGCGGCCAACATGGCGAGAGAGAGAGAGCACTACTCTTCGCTGACTGATGCGATTCGTGTGATGCGAAGCAGGTGCAAAGGCTACAGAAGTGTCGTGAATTAAAAGAATCGACAAGAGAGAGACGAAGGACGGAATTGATGACATGGTAAATGATACTTTTTTATTGAGGTTTGAGTCGTTCGGATATCAACAGGTTTGGCGGAGAGGGACGCTGCCAAATGCGGCGCCAGAATTCGGCTCCTTCATTCAGTGTCTGGCACGATGCCTTGCTTTTTATATGGCATCGTAAAAAACAAATGGTATATCATGCTAAGCTAAGAACTTCCGCTAATATCCTCCGCCTGTGTTATCAAGTTGACAGATATAGGATTTCATAAAACAAAGGCAAATACCTCCAAGTGTTAAACCAAGCACAAGTAATGATGTATTACTTGATAAAGTATTACATGATGTATAGTATTTAGCTATAAAGGTAGAAAGGTTGTTGAAATTATGATGGATAAAAAATTTCTCTCATTTCTCCCACATATCCATTGTAAATCTGTCAGCATAGCTTTCCATGTATGTTATCTACTGTCTTAACCACAGCTGCAAGACAAGCATTATTTTATGTTAGCAATAAAAGTTGTTGATTGGGGTTGTGTGCCGTAAACTGTCGTCAGATGTCATCATAATTGTTTCAGTGTCATCACCAGTTCATCGAAAAGGATTGTTACAAGGTAGTTAACAGTCCTTTCGGTGGTCCGGGTTCTTTGAAGGTTGCACCTTGGGTCATCACAAGACCTTCACCAATGGCCATCTGGGTTGTCTGAATGCCTTCACCACATTGTCATTTGAGTTGTCTGTCATCAAAATTGTTTGCTGGTTTGTCAGCAAGCAGCAATCATTGGGTGATCAAGAAAGGTACCATATCATAGCAGCTATTATACATTAGACGTTGGTTACAAAACACTGCATGAAGATGATGAAGCACTTTTAAGACTAGTATAGGATCCCAAGAAGTCTTTGACAAGAGCAAAGGGGACTCCTGTGAGTATTCAACAGTGAAGTAAGTCTTTCCCTAAGAACTAGCATCGCAATAGTAGACTCTCTCTACACATATCATAATATCTCTTTTATATTTACACACGAAGCATCATCATAGATCAGTGTCATCACAAGGGTTGTCAGTGTTGTCATTGCACATTATGACAAGGTAGTCAAAGTTGTTGTAAGGGTCGTAAACAGATCTTAATTATTATCATCGGGGTCATCAATAGGTTGTCACCAAGGGATAACAGGGTCATCCATATGTCTTCACCAGTCATCACAAAAATTGTCACACATTTGTGAAAGGTTGCCAGATGAAAAAGAATATTTTAAAGTCAACCCTTGTTGTCCTTTGTTCTCAGAACATCTAATCAACATCTTCCCGGCGGCAAAGCTGCCTGTTTTGATGAAATGATGACAATGTGTTTACAATTTCTACTCTCTACTTCAAACTATCCAGTTGTTCCGGATGTCTTTGACAGGAATTTTGTCTTTTCATTCTGTGACATTAGTGCGTTGTCAAAAAAGAGTTGCCACCATGACCTTTACGCCCTCACTCTATCTTGGTTACTTAGCCTTCTAACCTTATTTAAGGGATGAAATCAACTGTTCAAAAATTCATTTTTCTGTCATAATGACACAATGTTTGACTACACAATTGCATGCCCATGATGAATTTGTTGTCTTTTGTATTTGAGTGTGTCTGTGTGTTCATTGGTGCACTATGGCAGTCTGCACAACAGAAATAGTAGTAGTAGTCGTAGTTGTCGTACTAGTAGTAGTAGTACTAGTAGTACAAGTACTAGTACTAGTACTAGTAGTAGTAGTAGTAGTAGTAGTAGTAGTAGTAGTAGTAGTAGTAGTAGTAGT
>JALLPC010000579.1:0-12375 GCA_036940045.1 Stephanocyclus meneghinianus | reverse complement strand
TTTTTGCAGACCAAACATTGACTCGTACATGCAAATATGCAAATATGCATCTTCATATTTGATTTGCTGGGATACTCTATTTACTATTGCCATTTGGCAAGCCTCGATAGCCCAATATAAAGTGCATTTGATCCTTAATTTTTTGATGGTGCCCAACAGTCCAATGGTGTTACTGCGCAATTTTTACAGCACTCTGTGGCTGGCATCATCTCATCCATCTGGCCATCTGTCCGTTTCTACTTACATCCATCTGTCCGTCCATCCATCCTTCGATGCCATTCGTTTTTGTGGTGGCAGGAAGTTCACTATTGGGCAATTGGAGTCTTCGCTATTCTAATGCATTCCAAGCTTACAACAAAATTATGGTTTTCATCGATGGTGAAAAATATGATTTAATTGCTATAATTCCTATTCACTATGCACTATTGGCCGAACTAAATCACAGACTTACAAATAATGTTGACAAGATGGTTAGAAATATGCTACATAGCTGTTCTCTTGATTGTGCCTGTGTTCAAATGATTCACTTGCACATCATCAGTTTCTGTTCCAACATGCGCTGCAAAAAAGGCATTTCCAAACTTCTCTTGTATAAAGGCGAAAAGAATTTTTACTTTGGCAAATGCACCCCACTGAAGATATTTCCCATGTGCCAATGTGAAATACTTCAAAGCAGCCAATGTGTTGCCCCTGTTAAGGTAAAAATTTCCTGCAAGCTCAGAAGCCAAGGCTTCTTCGTGCACAAACTTGTGTTGTCGTGCTGATAATATAGCTTTGTCATACATGACTTGGGCATTCTCGAAGTCCCCAGTGCTGTGATATTCCTCTGCATGCAGCAAAAAACTTTTGCTTTCGAAGTTCCATAGAGAACCCTCCTCTTTCCATTTGGTGATTTTTTCTTTGTGCCATCTTCCCCGTTCCACCCACAATGGATCAAAAGTCTCACGAAATATCCGAAACGACGCTAGACCAATATAGAAACTATGGATTGTCTGATTAGACAGCAAAAACCAAGATGGCAATTTAAGCTCTATAAACTTTTCTGCACTTTGCTTCATTTCATTGAAATCGTTAAAAATCGTAGCTACAAATAGTTTTTGAAAGTAACTGAAACAAAGAGCAGGCGTGAGTGGCGAAATGCAGGCTAAAAGATGCACACATTGCTCCTCACATCGTAACTAGTTGATAGGGATTTTGGTTTTGAATGACGGTTCTCGTCATTTCATCGTCACTGCGAGTGTCTCTTTCATCGCCAATGAACGCTAACACTGACCGCTCAGTAGCTCTCAGAAAATATAAAGATGTTAGGTGTCCGTGCTCTTCTGAGAACTACAGGAAACAGGTATTATAAGGTGAGGAATTAGATGTTCTAGTTGAATAAGATACTAAGATCAATCACAGATGATAATAAAAACTCACACAACGAGCATTGGCCATGGCCTCCTTAGTAACTGAAAGTGCTACCCCAATGTGAGCCAAAGCAGACGAATACAACAATTTATGCATGCAGGCCCAATGAACATCTCCTGCTGCGATGGCAGTCCTTTGTCCTCCAATTCTGTATTCGTTCGCAGTTTGACATGGTTCGATGTAGTGAAGAATTTCAGTAGACAACCAAATCACTTCACCGGCAAATTCATTATTCTGAAATTTTTCAATAAGTGCTTTCGCCAGTTTTGTGTAACGGTAACCACCTCGAACATCACCAAGCTCAGCAACCACTCCTCCAAAGTATGCGAATCCTATAGCAGACATTGGCGACAACCCATACTCCATACTAAGGCCGCACATTTTTATCGTGATAAAAGGCTGCAAATCGGGATTGGTTTGAAGAAGAGAGAATTCAAGCTTCGCCAAAAACTTCATAGCCATAACCTTCTTGAAGTCTGTCATTACAGGGTAATTTAAAAGAGTTTCGTCTGCAATCCTACTCAGCATAGATTGGGTTTTAGTTACGAGGTTCAGTGTGTCATCTCGAGAAGGCGAATCAGGGATATTGATGCCAAGCTGCGTCAATATTGCCAAACAGCACTGCACGGAATCATGGACCTTTGAATAGGCAAGCGCAGATGCTGATATGAAGGAGATGTTTAGCGTGTCCTCGAAGCATCGTGCATTCCGTAAGAGTTGATGACAAATTATATCCAATCTTGTAAGCTTCTTTATAGTGAGGGCGCATTTCGCAGCTAAATTGAACAGCTCTAGGCTTAGGTCGTATTGCACCTGCCAGTGCTTATCTCGTAAAAATAAAATGCCTTGATCGAAGAAATCGAATGCTGACGAAAAGTCTGACATCTGCATCGCTTTTTTGCCAGCCATAAGATTGTAACTAGAAATCAGATAGTATTGGTCTGCATTCCCTTGAACAGCCGTTGGGCCACCGAGGTTGAGCTGTGTGACAGCTGTAAAAAATAAATTTTCTGTAGAGGACGAGAGATCCATCAGAGAGAGATTGATTAGAGCGAGTCCATAATTCATGTGTTGCTGGCAACGATGTCTTTCATCGATCATACTGTAAGCGGCTTCTTGAAGACGATCGTGACAAAAATAATAGATCCCACCCTGCTTCCTAACAAGTCCTTCATTAATTGCAACATTCAATGGTTCTGTGAGCCTCATTTGAAGATAAGTCTCCAGTCCCTGAATCACCGCACAGTCTGTTGAAGCGCCGAAACAAGATAAAAAGCTGAGCGCTACTTTGACATCACAGGGGAGGCTGTTGATGTTTTGTACAAAGAAAATGGCGACATCATCTGGGAGCTTTCTTGATTGTATCTTTTCTTCGTCCCACTCCCAGCGATGACTCGAGAGACTGATACGCAGTAAGCCTTCCCTGTTCAAAGAGAGTAATAGCCTTGACATGAACAACGGGTTACCTTTCGTCTTTTGGTACACAATGTCAGAAAGACTACGCACGAGACGAGGCGAAAGATGGAGCAACATTGATACGGTCTGATTGACCGTATTCTTGTCCAAGCCAACCAATTTGACGACCGTTGTCTTATATCCAAGGGCTTTGACACTCTCAACCATGTTCCAAAATGGATGTTTGCTCCCCATTTGATCATCGCGACAACACCCCAAAAAGAAAAAATGTTTTTTGTTCTGGAAGGACCGCGACATCTTCAAAAGCTGGCTAACTATCGATATAGATGACGAGTCTGCCCATTGAACATCATCCATGAAAAGCATCACGGGACCTCGAAAACAGCCAGCGATAACGTCCAAAAATTGGCAAAAAAGGTAATGAAGTCTATGCTGAGCATTCACACAATCTTGGCTTGAAGAGAGGGGGCGAACATTTTCCTTAAGAAGCCGACTCATATTAGGTATCACCTGTGCAAGATAGTAAAGATCTGAACCCAAAGCCGTTCGTAGCTTGGAGGCAACGAGCAACGCACGGTCTGATTCTTCTTCACTAGCCAAAACGTCACAAAAGTGGTTGAATGCAGACGCAACTGCTGAAAACGGCTTCACCTGTTGCATCTGATCAAATTTTCCCGAAAGAAAGAGTCCTCCGTTGGCATCAACAAAATTGCCCAGTCGGTTAGCCATGGTCGATTTCCCCGTGCCGGACAATCCCGTAATGATTGCCAATTCTGATGATCCCGATAAAGAACGTTGATATGCGCACTGGAGAGTCATGTATTCATGGTCGCGTACAAATAAAGTGTCCTCTAATTGCAATCCTGTTCGTGCCAGTTTGTTGACATCCAAATTATCTAGGAAAATGGAAGGCTTTTCGAGCATCAATTGCAAATCGCATTTGACATGAGACATTTCATCGTACGAGTCATCACTCCTAAAGTCTCCGTTGACGCAGTCAATCATGTTGCAAATTAAATCACAGAGAGGTCTGGGAAGACCTTTCATGAAGAGATCTTCAGCAGAAATGTTGTAGAGAACTCGGATAGGTCCAGGAGACGACACCGACTGTCCAGAACTCATGGAATACGTCGAAGAATTAGAGGGTTGTCTTCTTTTGTTAGAAATCGATTCTGTGCCATTCCAACCGTCAGGTCCGTCACATTGAGCGTTGTCATGCTGTATTTTTCCACCGATCTCTGACACATTTGCTGCACTTGCAAAATCGACGCATGATCCTGCATTGAAAACGCGATTCGTAGGTCTCATACCCTCTTCAACAACATTAAGATTACCTTGATTAGGAGAAGAGATTCGTTTGAATGCTGGCGGTGGCAACTCTCCCCCCGAAAACAACTCGTAAAATACCAGTCCAAGAGAGTAGATACGATTCAGTTTCTCTTTTGGAGCGATGAAATGATTGGCGCGATCATTGAATACAATGTGTGCACTATTGACATTAAGGAAGTCAATTTTTTTCTTTCTTGTCCAAGCTGCCCGCGATTCTTTCCCCTCTTGTTCTGTGTCTTGTGCGAATTCCTTCGCCGATCGATCGGAACCATCCGAAGCAGTAAGAAAAGTGCGCACCGACGGCGGCACCGACTCACCGATCGAATCTATTTCACTTTCTGACTTTAGGCTGACCGCGATGAAATCTGCCCAGTCGACGGAAGTCGTCGGCGGAAGAACTCCGCGGCCATGGAACTGTCCTGATTCCGCGTCGCAAATCTGTTCGGTGAGGAAGATGGCGATTTGGATCGAGCATTCGAGGTATGTCGACGAGAATTCCCCGGCTTGTTCTTTGCCGCCTTGGATCCAGCGTCTCAGTGGAATGGCGGCCATCGTGTGAATCCGAGTCATGCCTCCCGTGTTCGCAGTGTAAGGCGGCGGTAGGGGGGCTGCACAGTAGGAAAATGGAAATACGCCCACTAAAATAATTTTCGCCGCTCGGATAGAATGCTACCATACCGAGTCCCATACACCATTCAGCTGGTGTAGTGTTAGCGTGCTAGCATAATACAACACGTTAGGTTGATCCAACAACCTAACTTCAACGTTCGAAGCAACAATGGAAAACGATTGCAAAGAGCACGAGAGCATTCCCGCCTCATCCTTTGCCGCGGCTGCAGCCTCTCTGGTCCTCGATCAAAACCCTGGTCACGACGTTCCCGATGAGTATTCGTCCGTCATTCAAATAACCGAGGCTTCAATGGATAGAAAAAGTGATTTACACCATGGTGGAGAATATACGTCGTCCGACGGAGGACGTTTTCCACGACGAGAGATGGACAGAGAGCCGAATGCGGGCATGGGAAGCCATTTGCAGGAAGAAACGCCTACCTCTGTGGATGATAATCCTTCACGATACGAGTCTGATGCCAGCGCGGAGAGCAATACAATTTCGCAGACATTGTCCCTCAAGGCCCCAGAAGCAGTTCAAAATATTCAGTTAATCACTGAGGACAATGGAAGGGCAAATGATCCGCAGTGGCACGTCGAGATTTTCCGTGATTCTTATTTTGAGAGGAACCAAGCAACTAGCACAGAAGGAGTTGGCGAGCTTACAAGCTCGGAACAACATCGACATTCATCGGACAATGAGATAGCTACAAATATGCATTCTGACATTACTCACGGCAATGAAAATAAGCAGATATCACTGGGAGGAATCAGCACAAACAACAATGATGGAGAGTTCCTAAATGATTCGATACTATCCAACAGCATCAGCGTCAGCCATCAACAATTGGATAGTTCCAACGAAGACATGCAAGTGAGGGAGGAAACAGGAAGTCACGTCAACAATCTATGCCCAAATCATCCCTTATCACCATCTTCCTATGAATCTTCATCATCTACATTTATGCCTTCAACGAAAACTCTCACAAAACAAGAACCACCTCCGAAATCAATCGGCACAGAGCAATCGTCTTTATTGTTCAGAGGAGTATCCCTTTTAGGAAAACAATTCACACCTTCAAGAGCTATATCAAACCGAAATGTTTCTTCTAGTGCAAGAGCAAAATACGACACGGATGCAAGCAGCGTTATCTCCGATCTCTCACATGATGTGAAATCTGTGAAATCATCAATGACATTACCAACTTCTGCAACCGTCAACCAAAGATTGCGAGAAGATGCCGAGAAGGAACATCTCGAAGAATCGGGCTTGATTTTAGTAAAAAGGCTTGTAGAGTTTTTATCCGAATGTCCGCTTGCTCCAGAGGAAGAAGAGATACAACGTGCTGTAGATGGCAGAGTCAAGTCGACTGAGGCTTCGCCATTACATACCGAGAAGCCTAAAAAGGCGCGAGGTCTCACGTTACCCGCATCCGCGATAGGCTGGATTTCACATCAACTTAATTATTGTGATGACACGACTATTCAAAATCTTTCATGCGACAATCCAAGCTCAGAATATTTTAATTGCTATCAAGTACCCAAGCAACAACTCCAATGTCTACACACTCTTTTGCGGCGAGTGACCAGTCTACGAGTCACAAATGATAAATGGCCTCCGCCTTTGCCGCCCACTGTGTCCGAAGCTGCTGCCATGGCGAAGAAGAAGGCGTTTTCATCCATACCGGAAACCGGTGCAATGTCTTCCAAGCTCTTGTCAAAATTTACTGATCAGTCTTCCGTAATGGACCATAAAAGTGCTGATGACGATAGTGGCTCCACGGGATCGTCCAAGGATATTCAACTGACATCCTTTCAAAGATTTTTTCACGAGCTACAGTACAATCCCAACGTGGACATGAGGTTGTTTCCCCATGCTTCAAATGTTGTGGTGGATGGCATCCCTNACGCTCTTCCGATCTGTGGTGGATGGCATCCCTCCTAGGTGGATATCACATCTTGATACGTTAAAGAATTTGGATATGTTTCAGATGGAAAAAGGGTGCTTATTGGATATAAACCAGTTATTCTTTCCGTCTGATTTTTATGGCTGTGAGGGGGCTCCTGTCGGCATGGAGGAATCTGGACTAGATCAAGAGGCACCTGCGGCATGTGTGTATTCAGCTTTGACCAAGCTGCGTTTATCAAACTGCGCCATGAGCGAGGCGGCAGGTCTTCGAGGTAGACGTGTTTCAAAGATGTCTGATCATCACAGCACCCAATTAATAGACTCCAATATTTCCATTCTTCCCAAGAGAATACCAACCCTCTCTCGATTTCCAAAACTGGTGTCCTTGAATCTGTCTCACAATGAATTGTTCCGAACAAAGACTGCCCTTGCGGGCCTTTCTTCTCTTCCTTTCCTTTCATCTATCAATCTATCGTACAACCGATTATCCAAGTGAGATATTCTCTTTGTATCAATCTTTGTGTTGTATTTTTGTTCTTGAGCTCAGCGGGTCTACTATCTATATCACCTCTATCACTGCACCAGTATGAAAGACGTTTTCATGCACATCGGCAATGTGAAAGAGCTAATTCTTTCGGGGAACGAAATAACCTCCTCTCAAGGCTTAGACCGATTATTTTCGTTAGAACGCCTGTCACTGGATCAAAACAAAATACAACATCTTGCCACTATTTCCGGTTTGGCCAAGTTACCATTTTTGACAAACTTTGACTTGAAGGGCAATCCACTGGAGATAGCTGGTGTGTCTTCACTATTTCATTGCCATGTTTATCTTCAAAAAGGCATCTCACTCAAGTTGTGTTGCTGTCATGAATCAAAATAGACCCCGAATCTTGCCGAATTGAAGTCTTCAATCTCTTTCGAGAAGTCCGATGCAAATCCATGCCAAAGAATGCTACTTATCGTGACATGCAGCAACTTTTACCTGTACTTGACAGTGTGCTCGCAACTAAAGATGAGCTTGTGGCAATCAAGAACCTCACTTTTCGTCAGACAGTTGGTTCACTGGAAGCAATAGATTATATCGATACTGGAATGACGGACAACAATGAAATCAAGGTCGATGTTTCTGGTCAAAACAAAGGTCGCCGTGTAACAAAAATGTCTACATCAAGAACTGTGCATTGTAGGATTGCTCGTTCATTTCTCAATGATGATAACCTGCGTGAAAGGAAATTATTTTACGAGCGTGTAGACGACCAGATTTTGGACGCGAAAGTGAATGAGTTTCCTGTGCAGTACAAACTTGAAGAAATAATCACATCCATCCGTCCCAACATTGATTTAAGCGACCAGTCCATAGTCAATGACACTCAAACCTACCAGAGATCACGAACACAATCATCGTTTAGCCAGTGTAAACTGGACAATGTTCCCAGTGAAAAGTCTGACACACCTTTTCGGTACAGTTTGCCAGCATCATTGCTCGTAGAGGCTGATGGAGATGTATGGAATCCTGTTCCAGTTTGTGTAACACTGCCAGATTACGAACTTTCTGACCACGAAAATGAAATTCTCACACACATCGACTCATCCGTGGTCTTACATGAAAGTGAATCACCCGAGCTAAGTTCTCCGCTTAGTTATGATGAAGATTATGTACCTTCTACTGATGTCGCCGGTGGTGTTTCTGATGTTTACTTTAAAAACATGTACAGTGACGCAGTGAGTGATCACGAGCCCCCGGAAAGTACACATGAGTTGGATGAGTTGACGACGACGAAATCAATGTTTGAAGGCATTTGGGAGCAGACATATCGTGACAACGTTGCTAGCGTTCCAGATGCCAGTGGCTCCGCCACGAGCACCAAGCCAACGGCAATAGACTACAACTCCGAGGAACTTAATGCTGTGTATGACGGACCACCAGATTATAGTTCGATAAGTGTCGCAAGCGATCTTGACTTATACTTTGACACATATGTCTTTCCGGGTAAATCTTCAGGTAAAGATTCGCAAGAAGAAGCATCCCGCAAAGAAGTGTTGGTAACACCGAGAATACAGCTGTTTAAATTCGACCGGGATTCACTTGTTGAGAGATCGAAGAACCACGGTGATTTAATTGAGCGGTACATCGGGGTATGGAGAGAAAACATCCTTGCTTGCGGATCCTATGCGCGCGCACGTTTGAACCCGATCAAAATGCTCAAGAGGAGCTTTCACGGGGATAATGTCACAAAATCAGGGAAGGATGTGTTTGTCAGCAAAAGTAGAAAGGTCGTAGTATGCCTTTCCAGCTCAGCAATTTATTTTATTGTGGATGATGATGTTACTCTCAACCAGAATACACCAACAAATGTAAAAAGGGCGTTTCCATCAAAAATTCCTTCAGGTGCTACATTTGGCGATGCCTATTGGGCGCACGCCCTCATCAGACACTCGTTAGAATGTCTTGCAGGGATCACAATTGGTTTTCAGTTCCAGCGACTGCTACTTCGTTTTTCTGTAAGCAATGCGAGCGGTTTGTCATTGGAGTATTCTTATGTTCTTTTGACATCCAACAAACTCCAAACAATATCATTGCTGCAAAAGTTGCAATCTCACGTCAATGACGTCCAACAAAACTCGGGACAGCGGCATGCAATTCTGATCGAGAACGACGACAAGGTCTTTTTAGACTCATTAGGCGCAAGAACTGATGAAGTTGTCATCCATTACCAGATTCTACATCAATGCTGGAAACGAGGCGACAGAGCTGCCGCAAGAAGGTCTTTCGTGCTTACTGATTCGACTATTTATCTCCTTGACGAAACCTACAATGGAGATGGTAGCACTCACGACAAAAGTACCAAGAGGTTGGGCGATATTTCTTTAGATGTCATCGACTCTGCTAATTTAAACCGTGTTACTGAGATCCGTGCAGCAAATGAAGATCCGAGAATGATTACACTTGTCATTCTCCCCTTCAACAAACTGAAAAGAGCTCATAGATGGAGGCTTGTCTGCAATGATGGCGAAGGCGCTGAGCGATTGATCGATGATGTGAGAAAGACAATGAGGAGCAAAACATAACTCTTGGATTGTGTCGAACTGAAGTTTTTCTCATTGAATCAAGGTAACAAATGTTAAGTTTTAATGCTGCTGACATAATATTGGTGTGATGTGTTGAGTATTGTCGGAATAAGACAAGTCATTTTTTTGGTTTTCTCGAAGATTTTTATTATTTGCGTATTTGTCATGGTCTTGAAGTGTCCCAGTCTACTTGATCTCGGTCTTCAGTGATATTACACATGGCCGTCAACTTTGCTGTTGATGAAGCATTTTTACCACCCGTCTTGCTAGCAATCGAGTGTGCCCTTTTCATAAATACATAATGATCCTCCTTGCACTTTGCTCCGTAAAATTTGTGGACAGCGATTCTAATATCATGTTCAATATTTGATCCAGAAATGTCACCGTGGACGCATCGGAGGATTCCTGTTCTATTTAGTCGGGGCAAGCACCCTGCTCTTTATCATTTTCTTCGCCTGCGCATCTTCTTCTTGCAAAATTTTTAGTAGATTGCTTGTGCCACGAGCGATTCCTGTAAGTTCTGGAGTTCGGCTTCTGCTATGCGCTTGTCCCTTGTTTTAAGCTTCTCCCGTACTACCTCGTCTTCTTTTGCAATCACAATACAGCCGGTGGCTTTGCACTTAGCTTATTCAGTCTCTTGGATTTTCTTGTTGCTGTCCTATTCTCTTTCGACTAGAATGGATGTTGAAGAAGTTCAAGTTTTGATGATAACTTAAAGAAAATTATGACTTCTTCTTATGGATTAGTTCTGTCATTGTGATTTGAAAATAGATCGTCATTGGTGTTTTAAAAGTAAAACTTAGACTTTCTAAAAGTAGAAGAATGTGGAAAAAGGTAGCAGGCGTCATAGGTGCCTGAGGCTTGGACACTGCATAGGATATTCTCCCCCATGAGACAAGGAGCTTGCGACTTGTGCCATTGCTTGTCCATTGCAGTTGATGGAGTTACACCTGGTCGTAGTAGGGATGTAGGCGGCGGATAGAGATGTCTTCTTCATATGTGTCACGATTGATGCATACGTTGACGTTAGTGTAGACTCTGGTGATGGTCAATGGTTCTTCAGTTGGAGAAGAAAGCTTGGCTTTGGTTTGGCACTCGTATTTCTTCTGTACAATGAGACTTTGTTGCCGACTTTGTAGTCATGTGCAACACATGTTTGATGAAGTAGTTCCTGGAGGTTTTCATCCTTGTCTTGCTCTGACTTGAGAATCGTCATTGCTAGTGGGAAGTCCCCATTCGTGTTGCGATCAAGTTCACCAATGGTGAAGATGTCATGGACAATGTCCTTGGGAACTTTGTCAAGCATTTCAAGGCAACTGAGACCATCCATGCCAGCATTGAGTTCACCGGCAAGGTGTTCAAATGTCACACCATAGTGTTGGTTGAGTTTGATATGTTGGCGTAGGATGTGGAGATTGGTGTGTTTTGTTTTGGCACAGGTAATGTTTTGGTGGTTGCAGCGAATAATGATGTCGCATCCGTAGATTATATCATGAGAAAGCGACAGGCTTCATGGGCTGCTAAGAGTTCTTGCTCTCCAACAGTGTATTTCAACTGTGCATCATTGAATTTGCATGAGAAGGTGCTGATGATGACCTTGGTACCATCCACAACCTGTGCTAACATTGCTCCCATCGCGCATTTTTTATGAGACATCAGGATAGATGATGAAGTGTTTGTTTGGGTCAGGATAAGTACACAAGATGGCATTGGAGATGGCTGCCTTTATCTTGTCAAAGGCTGCGGCTTGTCTCTCCCACCAGATGAAAGGTACTCCTTTCTTGGTAAGCTCAGTAATTGGCTGCAGAATTTCTGCGCGGTTGGGGATGTGGTTCTTTATGAAGTTTATTGTACCAAGGAATCCACATACTTTCTTGATGTTGTGAGGCTTTGAAATTTTTAGGATTGCTTCGATGCATTTGCAAGTTGGTCAGTGTCCTGTCTTCATGAGCAAGAATCCAAGAAATTCAGCTGTCTTGGCACAGAGATGGCTCTTCTTAAGGTTGACCTGCATTCCAGCTTGCTCAAGAGGTTCGAGGATTTTGTCAAGGATAGCAAGGTGTTCGCTGAAATTATTCCCTTTCCCATGAAAGATGTCATCGATGTAGGGATTTGGCCTGAGCTGCTGCATTGCTGGAAGATGCTTACTATTTGTGATTGAAAAATATCTGTCGCTGGCTTGATGCCCATCGGGAGTACACAACATTCAAAGAATTCGAATGTGGTCACAATGGTGAGAAGTTTCTGTGTGGATTCAGTGAGTGGGATTGATAGATATCCCATATTGAGATCAATGACTGATGCAAAGGTGAAGCCTTTGATGTTCCNGCCTTTGATGTTTTGGAACATCTCGTTGATCATTGGGAGCAGATATTCTTTGCGCTTCAGGACTCGGTTGAGTTGGCGGAAGTTGATGACCAGTCGGATGGTATTGTTTTTCTTGGGACTCCGAAACATGGGGAGGCCCATTCACATTCTTCAATCTCCTCTGCTGTGAGCTCTTGCAGAGCTCCAATTTGGCATTGTCGGTAGACTTTGCCTTGAAACACATTGCAATTTTTAGTGGGACCAGGTACGGTTTGGACTAGACTAGGTTGCAAATTCCGATTTTGGTTACTGTCCCCAAAACA
>JALLPC010000578.1:0-12372 GCA_036940045.1 Stephanocyclus meneghinianus | reverse complement strand
GTTAGCAAGAGATAATTTGTCACTAACAGTCTTGCTAACACCTCATTTGCAGTGCTGTGCTGATCCAGGAAAGAAGTTCTGGTGCAATCTTGCAGCACAACAAGAATATCTAGATCCTGATGCAGAAGATGCATGTGCTCACAAGAACGAGGAATTCGAGGATGAAGCTGATGACTCCTCTGCCTCCTGAATGTCAGATCTCATGGTTGATAGTTCCTTTGGCTTAAATTTTGGTGCCCCAACAACAGAGAGAGTTGTCCCCTTCTTTTTCTTGTGCACCTTGTGCACATGACATGGAAAATACTGCTTAGTCCTACTTGAGACAAGACAGGGGATGTCACTATTTCATCTGCGTTCTCATAGTTAGTAACAAGGAGGCAAGTGGGGGCACTGGCCGTGCTGGAGATGATCTTGTTGAATTTGTCAGTGGCATCATTGACAAGATCGATGTCCTTGTAGTACTTGTCCGAGGGGATGGTCGAGTACTGATCCTTGAGGACCTTGGTGATGTTCATTGGGTCGGAGACTCCGGAGGTGACAAGGATGGTTACTTGATTGACAACCGACATGAGCCAGAGGAGGATATGCACGGGGCTTCCAGTGTACAGTTTAAAAAACTGCTGTGCCTTCCCGTAGGTAATGAGATCATCGAACTGGTGGACGGTGCCAAGAGGAAAGTATTGGCGCTTGTGTACGGGGCTGTGTCGGAGCCACTCCATGTGTTGGCATAAACGGAAGCTTGATAGCAGGCACAGTTTGCCATCCAAGCTGCAAAAGCTTGGGGAGAGAACACGTTATGGCTGTGTCAGATTTTCTTGTCCAACTTGGAGAGGTTGGAGGAGCGTCTGCCCAGCATTTCTTCTTGAGAGCGGGTGCCGAGGTTGGTCTCGCGTTCGAGGGCCAGGGTCTTCAAGTCGGCTATGAGGAAGAGGTACCAGAATTTGTGCCCATGTGTGAATTGGGCTTCGATGTTGGAGAGGGGGAGGTACTCAAACTCGCTGTGAGTGAGTAGGGCACAGGTAAGTGGGTCCACCCGGCCTTGGTCCAAGTGGCGCCAGTGGAAGTGGGTGTGGAGGGAGAACCTGTCCATCATGAACGTGAAGACGTTGGACATGGCTGAGTTTGCCATCTTGGTGTCCTTGATGTCAAAGATGGCCGCCCCTTGAGCCATTAGGGTGAGGGGGCTGAAATTCCCAACCTTGTTGAGGACGGGGCTAGCAAGGAGGAATCTGGCGCGTTGGTATTTGCACATGGAGTAAGTGGCATTGTCACCTTTCGTTGAAGAGACAGAGTTGTCGGATGCTTTGGACCGGGCTTTGCCAGAGTAGCACTTTGCAGAGACGGTGGTGACCTCCTGGAGGGGCGGCTTGTTGAGGAGGTCAACAGTACCAACCAAGGCCTTGAGGGACAAGAAGGCAAGGGAGATTTCCTCTTCGAGGTCCGTGGTGACCCCTTGGGAGGAGAGAAAGACCGCGCCAGTGAAGGCTGGGCCCCTAAGTGTGGGGAGGATCTTCTTCCCCTTGAGGGCAACCTTGTTGGTGACGATAGCGTCTTGGATGGGGAGGGACCACTTGGTGATGTGGTCGAGCCACCAGCTGCTGCCCGGGAGGTTGTTCTCGAAGCAGTTGATGTGTCCCTCATTAATAGGGCCACGGACCGTCGAGTCCGATCCATATAGGATAGGCATGGACACGGGCAGGGCGAGGAGGAGGAAAGACTCCGTTTGGGAGGGGAGGATGGAAGCAAGGCCCAGAGAAACAGTGGCGATGTACGCGTGGGTGAACGGGATAACGTTCTTGTTGGGCCCAAGGCGGAAAAGGTCGGGGACAGAGCCCGCTGACTTGACCAACATGAGGGCGACCTTCGTGACATCGAGGGGAAGGAGTTCCGGACAGAAGGAGGAAGGGTCGTTAGACCCATGAACAAGGAGTAGCTCCTGTTCACTGTTTTCCGAGTCAGGGGGGCCAAGGGTTGTACCACCTTCGGGAAGAAAATGGGCTTAATGTGTTTTTTTTTCATTCAACACATAGATGCCCGGGAAGATGGTAGTATCTTGGAGGGTGACGAGGAGCTGCTTGTGTGTAGCTGCGATGTAGGAGGAGGCCGCCACAGTGGCGGTGGGAGATGGCTCACGGAAGTCAGTGATGTATTTCGTGGTTGTGCCATAGCACATAGCTCCGAGGGAGGCTAGAGAGAAGAGGGGTGCGTGAGGAAGGACGCGAGGAGGTCAAAATGGCTCGGAGTGTCGGGAGGGATCCAAGAGGAATGGAACGTTCCTTGGGTTGTCGCGGAGATGCAGAGCGCAGTCTCCGGGGGCCCCGACGCAAAGCGCAGTCGGGGATGAGGATGCAACGAGGCAATGTGCAGCAAAGTCCTCCTCGGGGGAGGGACGAAGACACGTACACGTCAATCAGCAAAACATGTGGGATGGGGTGGCGCCGAGCAGAAGCCCTTTTGACGTCAACCCCTGTAACCCCGACACTCCGGGCGACGGGCAACAATGCAAAACAACATGCAGGAATGCAGCTGGGCGGGAGGGAGTTACCGTGAGGTAACTACTCCTGCAGCTGAGCGAAACGCGAGAGTGGCCGGGGGTCACTCTCGCATTTTCCGGAGGCGTTTTTTTCGCCGTCACGAGATCCTCTGAGCGCAACGATACAGCGAACGGACGAGAAGCAAGGCAACGTGGCGGGTGGGGGCGACCCAGGGGGGACCCAGGGGGAACGCCCATCCGCGACGGGAGCGGTCTGCGTGTGAGAGGAGGCAGAGCGCAGCTCCTCCTCTGCAAGGCCGGAAAAAAAACAATGATGACGACGCACGAAAACACTGACCGATCGTGGAGGCGGCGGCGAGGGACATGATGATGAAAAAAATTCTTTGGAGGTTAAAACCGACGGGGAAGATTGATCACAGGGGAGATTGTGATGGGTCGTCCCGTGAAGGTGCCTCTGCGGGATGATGAGGACTCACTAGACCTCCTGAGGTGAGGAGTGGCACACCTGTTGCCAGGTGGTGCGGGGGAAGGCCAGACTGGCTCTTTCCCTCTGTACTTCGTGAGGGTCGTGGAACCCGTAACTGGGTCGTTTAGGGCGATGCCCTGTGAAAGTCGTAAGGAGGGTATGGGTGGCACCGGTATGTACCGTGCCACTCTTCCCTACTTCTATCAAGGACATTTCACATTTGCATTGGGTGCATCTGGAGGAGGTGCAATTGCAGCTTAAAGATAGACTTCATAATTGACATTTTAGTACTTCAAAGTAGTTTTAGACTGGTAGTCAAATGGCATAGTACCATACAATAAACGTTTGGGAAGGCTCTCCCTTTTCCCAAGAAGTTGTTCAATTGAATCGTGTGCATTTTGGGGGTCATATGACTTTTGTCAAATGATGCGATCTTCTCAATTGTTGTCTTCCCTTAAATACTGTTATGACTCTAAACACCGCAATATAGTGGAAGTGAGCAGAAATAAAGATGAAGCCATCATCATATCAGTTGGAAAAAGTTGTGAGAAAAAGTGGTTATAGGACCCCAGGCTGTCCCATACGTAGAGTTCTGCTCCATGTTGCCCAACCACATGCTTAATCCCTTGCCCTCTGTTTCATGGCTTTTCATAGCCTCCCGAAAAAGTCGCTGACAAGCACTAAAGATGTTTGCCGCTGGTGACGACGTCGTTTTTTCTGGCAACGGGGCCTTGAGTCCGGGTAAGCGTCATTATGAAGTCATCGTCAAATTTTGCGTGCGGTCATTCTATTGGCCCATTGTGCCTGATTTACGTCGGACGAACATAAACTGATAAAGAATCCACGTCACGAAATGGCAACTGTCTCTACTATGTGTTCGCGGTCCGTGAAGGTTTTATCTCGTGCATCGTATGCCGGGTGTTTAGAGAACGAAACTTGTGAGCTGCCTGCGGTCAGTAATATCCCATACAGCAATCCCTACAGCAAGCCGATAGCATGTGCCGTCATATTCTTGAACCTCTTACTTCTTTTTGATTTCTGGTTTCACGAACATAAGTCTTGACATGGCATTAGGTACAGAGGATCATATTGTTTTCTGCATCTCGTTATTTGTCATCAAACTGGTGCATAATACTCACATCATGTCGCAGTAGTAATTCTCATCCGTGTATTTTAAAAACATATCAGGGTACTCGAGACTAGCAAATCACACGACCTACCTTGCCCGAGATTATGCACCATCAGAAGAAGAGTTGAAGGAGATGGCTGCTATCCGAAGGATTTTATTGTTGGACAACACTGACAATAGGATGGGAATGTGGTATGTCAAAAATGTAACCTTACAGAAATTGTCCCCAAAATGATTATTTCCTTGTCAATTCATCTCAAAGACAATGCCTGACCTTACCATCTATGCGTGCAATCAAGGCAGAGCAATGCAGAAGAAATCACAAATCGAGCATTATCATCAATCTTCTTTCCTAAGGAAGGAGAGCAAAAATCCATCCTACTCAAACGTGGCTCGATTCAATTATGCGACAACGCTAGAAGAGACCTTATGTTATTCAGTAGAGGATGTGTGGTCTCGAGTATTGATTTTTGCAAGATTGCCGAAGATGCTTTGTACCAAGATAAAAATGGCCAAGATGGTGCGTTGATTATAGACTGGGGTCAGAATTCTTGGAGAAAGAGGTTTGATCTCATTGATTTTGACAAGAGTGGTTGTAAGTCCATCTCAATCTTTCTCAGCCCGGGAGGTAAAATCATCCCTTAACATGCTCTCCTCCACACACTGATCTGTTTGGCTTTCTTCCAAAGCATTTGATAAACACAAGCTCCGTAAATTCTTCCTTAGTCAGAGTCTGCCTATAACCGAAGAGGAGTTGGCCCAGATCTTTGAAAGACTTGACACCGGATCCAAAGGCCTCGTATTTCCTGACGATTTCCGGAAATTGGCTCAACAAGCGACCATTCTGTCCTCCGCGGAATGTACAACTTCGACTACTAAAAAAAGAATCAATTTCCTTCTTGGATTCGGGCAAACATTCGATAATATAAAGAAATCGCTAACGAATGAGGTAGACGATGTGTTCAAACCAAGAAGAGGCAGCAGTCACAAGAAGAGTGATTGTATTGGCACTGAGAGCAATTCGAAAATAGTGGAGAATGCGATTCTTTTCTCGGATATTGACAGCGTCGAAACATTGGATGAATGGGGAAGCAGAGAGATCAAAAAATACGTTCATAGACCAACAACGAAACAAGATTACGATGATGCTACCATTCGTCACTGCTCATTTGCCATCTTTATACGAGGGAAAAAAGACCATCCACTGGTGGCGCTCTGTTCTAAGGCAGAAGAAGCGAAGGCATGGATGGATGCATTCCGTGTTTGCATAGGAGGGCAAAAGTCCAAGGTCTTGGGGAGAAAACGGTCATCGGTGTGCAGGAGGGGAGTAGTATTTGGAATTAATAGTTCCAGGAGGTGGTGGGGTGATGCGAAAGAGTTGGCACCGTCTGTCAACTGGGATGGTGATGACTGAACTTCCTCCTTTGATGTCTGATGAAGCCGATATTTCAATCTTTTCTATGTGCCACTGTGTGATTGGCCTCATCGCTGCGGATCTGGGTCTTCGTTTACTGAGTGAACAAGATTGTTGATATGTAATGCAAAATTAAATGCAATGAAGTCACAAATGTCTAGTCTTTGCTGTAGCATTTTTTTTTTGTTTTAGATCGATGTTTGTAGGTCAGTAAAATGGCCTCCTTCCAATTTAAGACCAACTTTTTCCGACCAACTATGCATTAGCCACATTTTGGCGTTGTATGAGAAGGACGCATGAGAACAACTGCATCACCCTAAATCAGAACGAGCAAAGCAAACCTGGACAAGAACTTAGGGAAAATAATTAAAGGACTCCATGATGTTGACCCTTGCGCGAAGACATTTGTAGTGTCCTCAGACCCAGATAATTATATCATTGATGAAGCGCTAGATGAAAGAATGATATTTATTGTTCCTTCTATTATATTTAAAAGGGGAACAGATCTTTTGACTTGAATAACAAAATACATAGACTATATTTATCTTATGGCGTTATTTGTAAGAGAGTGCACCAATTCCATTTTTATATCACCGACCCTTGCCTAGAAGAAGAAATCTGACAATTGATTTGTGGCTGAAGAAACATAAGAGGCGAGATTCACTGGATATCGTTTCGTTCGATTCGATCCGACGTGTGGTGAAGAAACCCCGCTGATACCAGTCCATTCTTTGTTGTGTTACATGATGCAACGAGCATAATGACTTCCAAGTTCAAGAATTTTTTGACATTGAAGTCAGAATGGCAGGGTGCATGGGAAACATTTTTATGTTCTACCTAGATTTTTTCGTTTCTAGAACAGCCAAATCTTTGAACTAGCTGTGCAAAGAACAACCTGTTGTTTTGGATAAACGCCGATTTGTTATTGATTATTTTAGAACCAAAATATACTTCACCCCTGTTGGAAAGAGTAAATTTCAGCCGATGAGTTTGTTAGAAGTGACTACCTACTCTTCATCATATGATGACTGAGGTCACCTCTAACAGAATCCTTAAGAATGCCACCATCCGTATAATTTTTAGTTGTATGCCTCCTCCAGCGATGATGCGCAAGATCACTGTTTTTGCTCACATCGACTGGAGGCACGGAATTTGTCTAAAACAAAGCAGTGGAATCAAACATAACATGTTACAACTTTGATAATGAGATCGTGTTGTTCCCTTATCTTATTGACACTGCGAAGTGATGAGAGCTGAACAACTCTACGATCTGTCAGCCTTTAAATTCAGTGTTCTACAATGTCAATCAAATTAAAAAAGCGACTGTTTCATACATGCAATATAATCAAATGACATACTTGAAACAAAATTTAACATAAACTACGAAGTTATGAGAATGCGCATTGTTCTAAGAGTCATATTCATCCACGGGCTCCATCCAAGCCCCGTGCTGCGGTCGTTTGCTTTTTGCTGCTCGTGTTTCAAATGAGCTCATTTGGCTCCCATCCATGCTGGCATCTTCCACGACGCCTTCGTGGCCCCATCTACTCTGCTGCGATGTTTGAATTGAGTTGTTGACGATCATAGTTGGCGTATGTCGATTCATGCCATTTGACGAGGTCTTCCCCTTCTTGGCCAGTTTTGTTTGAATCTCAGAGAGTGACTTGAAAATATTAGATATGCTTTCTTCTTCGTCGTCGTAACTTGGTTCGAAATTTGCTTCAGTGAGTTGCTCCTCGTGATGGGAATTCGATGCTCGACGAATATTTGACACTTGACGTGTGGAGTCAGAATACGTTGTTGTATCATCTCCATATTCAACGAGTCTGTTTTGTTGCTGTGAATAACTTGGGGTCATAACAGGCTGGGCGTGAGCATAGAAGGAATCTTGATCATCGTGAGGAGGAGGTGATGCGTTATATTGAGGTTCGATGTAAGTTTGCTCGTAATCGGAAGAGTTCACATGCCCCATGTGTTGATCAAAGTCATCGTAATCCTGGTCGGCGTATCCCCTCCTTGAGCCGTTTGAACTTTGATCCACCTCGCCAATGTATTCGTCGTCGTAAAACGAATGGTATGACGACTGATTATTTTCATTGCTTCTACTTCTATTGCTGTGGATACTGTGATTACTACGGCCACTGCGACGCGATGAACTGCTGTGATAGGATTCCGGGTTGCTTGCTTCGTCATTTTCATACACAGGAGGACCATTGTCTACATAGAAATCATCCTCAACAATACGCGGGGCGCTTGATTGTGGTGGAGACAACATAGTGTTCCAGTCGTCATCGTCTTGATGTAAATCACGAAAACTTCGCCCAGGAGGGTCCGCGGAGTTCATAGAACCCATGCTTCCACCACTTCCATCGTCATCAAACATGTGCGACTGGTCATTATAATCCCCTGGATCATCGTGGATATACTCCTGCTGCTGCTGCTGCTGCCTATCGTAATTGTAGTTGTGCTCACCTGCGTTATCGTCAAGGTATCTCATGGGAAACTCATCCTCGCGATTGTATTCCCCCATATCATCCTGCTCATAAACTGGAGGGGGCTCGTCACTCGAGGCTGAAGTTTTCAAATTCTCGACGTTGTCATGTTCATCTGCCTCCACATCATATTCTCCTGAATCTTCATCTTCGTCGTCGTCACTTTCTGAGGAAGTACTGCTACTGCTGTCACTAGATCCATCGTTTTCAATGTCTTGTGGAGTAGCTTGCGCCATTGTTGTTGGGTACGAATCGCTTCCCGACACAGCCGACGGCGAAGAAATCCCTCCGGACATATTATCCTCTTCCGAAGAACAGCTATCATCGGAATCGTCGTCCTCATCAAGATATTGAGAATCGTATTCCTGTGGAACTATTCTGGGCTGCATTCGTTCCATCTCCTTTTGTCGCTTGTCTCGAACGAAGAAAACAAAGAGCGAGATGATGGCCCCAAGAGCGACTAGACCTGCGGTGGCAATACCTATAATTGCACCAAGAGGAAAACCGCCGATATTCTCATTCTCTTGCTCGATTTCTGCTTTATCCGGTGTTAGATATGTTGCATCCATCGTCAAAGGTTCATTTGCGTAGCCGACAATAACGCCCCCCCAGTTATCTTTTGCCATTTCTTCCTGCACATATTCTAGCATTTTAGTCTTATCATTGACAACTTGTGTAAAGGGTGTATCTATGGGAAAGTAGGCAGTCAAATATCCATTCATCACCCTGCAATTGTTTTGTTGGTCCGCGCAGACTACAAAGAACAATATCAAAATATGAGGATTGAGAAAAAAATACAAACGTCCCCGAAGCAAGCAGCATCTAGACTTACGCTCGGCAGGATTTTGCTGATCGTTTGGCTCGGAAGAAAGCCCAACTACGGAGCTTCCTTCGACAACAGTCCTACGTCCTCGGGACAACCTACCCCTCAAGCGGGAACCACAGTTTAAGCAAGAGTCCTCAAAATAATGACATGCGAGCCGTGAACTCAATTCTCGCTCAAACATAGCGACCGCATCCTCAAACGACTCGCCGCTCTCATTCAAAAGGGAGTATTGGAATGTAACATCCGACGCCATCACTCCGTCCCCATCAGTTGTCTCTCCATATGTTCCGTCAGCATTACAAACCGACGCAGTATTCAGTGATTGATTACGAAATGGAGCGTGAGAAATGGTAGGCGGGCTAGAGATAGTAGGCACGACCGTAACGGGGAATCGAGTTGGAATGTTGATCTTTTCCATGACACAGCTCGGTGTCCAAACGCTTTGAGGATTGCAAAAGCTCAAGCCCGTCCCACAAACTCCTGCGACATTACGACACATTCCTTCCTCGGCACACTCACTTCCGGAACAAGGTGTTCCGTCTCCTTTAGGATTGTTCGTAGGTTTGGACGAGGGTACACCATCATCGGATAGAAACATCCCGGCATCGAGGGAAAAGAAAGAATCGCTGAATGTCTGACAGGGTGACAAGCCAGTATTGGGATCGACATCGCTGTCGGCATCAGAAGAAATGAGGTCTCCCTCATCGTTTTGTTCTCCCGTCCATACATTGCTGAACTCGTAACCACTCGGAAGAGAAAACTTGACGTTGTAAGATCCTTGCTTTAATTCATCGAAGCCATACATTCCATTTTCATCTGTAGAACTGACCGCTACAATGGTTCCATTGCAATTAAAAAGAGCTACATCCACATTGGAGATGGCCTCTTCTTCTGTTTCGTCAAAGTATCCGTTATCGTCCTTGTCATAGAAGACGAGCCCGCTGATGGCGATGGTCGAGTTCGAAATCGATTCCGCCGACACCGGCGACGCCACGGGCGTTTCTCCCGAAAAAGTTTCGTTATCATATTTCAGTCCGATTCCCCAGGACAAATCGTTGGTGCCTTTGATAACTTTAAAACAGGGAGTGGTGGCAGTCTCCGGATCGACGGTGCTGTCGACATCGGGGTCCGCGGGCTGTCCGTCGTTGTCGGTTTTTCCCGTCCATACGGAGCTCAGAGCATATCCGGTGGGAACTTCGACGTTGACGCGATAGTATCCCGATGTCAAGTTACGAAAGGCATACATGCCCTGTGCATTGGTCCGATCTACGGCGAGTTTTGTATCGTCGTCGAAGGAGGAAGCGGTTTTTCCGCAGGAAAAGAGTTCGACGTTGATGTTTGTCAGGGCTGGTTCGACGGTTGTATCCGGATATCGCACTCCGTTGTCATCGGAATCGAAGAATGCATATCCTCCGATGATTCCCGCCGTGGACGTGGGCGGTGCCGTGGTCGAGTCGATGGCTGCCGCGCTAGTCGGTTGCGAAGTGTATGTTTGCGTGGTAGGTATATTGGTAGGTGGAGAATTTATCGGCGGGTTCGTAAAATCTTGGGTTGTATTCGAGTCAATCATGACACCCGCATTCCAAACGATGGATCCGCGTCCATTGGTTTCTAAATCCCAACAAGCCGTTTGACCATTTGCATTGACATTGCTTCCGCTCAAAGTCGGAGTGAACGTGTAGGTTGACGACAATTGACTGAACTCTGCCCTAAATTTGGTAATGTTGAATTCCTGTAGCGTGTTTGATAAATCGATTCCGCCCTGGGAGGAATCCTCGTTGGTGAATACATAGTGGCCCGTGGCGTTGGTTCTCGTGACAAGAATCCAGGTGTCATCGTCGGAATCGCTGCAATTGTACAAGTCGACGACAATGTTGTCCACGACGGAGGAATAGGTCGTGTTGTTTGTATTGGATTCGAGAAAGACTCTCCCGGAAACCGCGACAAAATCATCGTTTGTCGCGGCCACGGTGGGACTTTCCGTGACGACCGTCGGCGCGTCGGTAGGCCTGGCGGTAGGCCTTACGGTAGGCCTTAAGGTAGGCCTCCCGGTAGGCCTTCTCGTCGGTCTCGGCGTCTCCGCAAGGGGACTACGACTGGGCATATTGACCGGACTCCGAGTCGGCGCGTCCCATCCTGGACTGACCACTCTCCACGTGACGTCTCCTCCCTCGCTCACAATGGCCACGCCGTCGTCGTCGACGATCAAGGAACTCCCCGCAATCTTTTCTGCCACGACATTCACTTCGTTCCCGTCTCCAGCGTCGAACAAATCGGTATATCGTCCGTTCGCGTCAACGTCCGAATGAGAATCCCAAATTTTGTTCCTGTCGGCATCGTATCCCGCCAACGATCCGGCGTTCTGCATCCTGAGGAACGACACGGCCGCATCGCACGAGGTGAAAGCGCACGCCGAGCTGTTGGATGTTGCGACGACGGCATGCCATATCCGTCGATCGTGGACGTAGTAGGCCAATTCGTCGTGGGAGTCAATGCCGAATTTGGACACGACGAGAGAGGAGGAGTCCGAGGAAGAAGGCATGGGATGGCAGAGGAGAGAGCCGAGGGATAAAAGTCCGCCGGGAGAGAGGGAGGACGAGGTGCATGTTCCCGTCAGTGTGGATTGGAGATTTCGAGAGGATTCGTCAAGGTGCTGTTTCGTTGGTTTGTCGTCGTCGTCGTGTCGTAGCTTGAATCTCGTTCGTCGAGCGAGAGCAGGATTTGTGAAGAACGAAAAAGAGACGAGGAGTGCGACGAGAAGTCTCGCTGTGCACGACGTTTGTTTATTTCGTTTCATGATGATAATGTTGATAGTTCAATTGGCACGATGGAAAGAATATATCAATGGTGGGCTGAACACCGGCCACAGCGGGAAACAATCGCGGGACTGACCGGCGCTTTCTACAACGTCAAATCGACGTGCATCATTGCTGTCGAATAGAGATAATACAAGCAAGTGTTATCCTATGGCGTCCGTCAAGACGAGAATTCACACAGTCGAGATTTCATTACAAGGATTGGACAAGTCTTGCTTCCTCGTCGTCTCATCATCTTACATTTCTCATGTTGTATCAGACACTATCAGACATCATCGGTATTCTGATTCTTGGATCTCCTGTCAAGCAAGCCCCGATCGACGAGTGGGCTCCACGACACACCAGCAGTGCGGCGACACGACTTTACGGAACCGATACCACCGACAAGCGAACGACGTGAAAATGGAGGCAATCACACGAAATTGACATCAAAGACATACGCTGTAGTTTGTTTAAGCCCCGTCGCAGGAGGATGTCGTGCGAACGGTAATCAGAACATACTGATTCCACAAAAGGGAATTAAGCAGGATTTTTCGAGACTCCTGTCCTTTTTGCAAAAACACACAGGATGCCCGCCCGGTCTTTTTTGTGGTTTGATGTAATGCCTATGGTACTACCATCCATACCTACCATACTACCGTATTTTATGGTGAGTACGAGTTTAGGTAGAGTGTTGACGCACCCCATTTTGTAACAAAAATTTAAGAATTCTCGCCGATTTTCTTCGACAAACTA
>JALLPC010000577.1:0-12374 GCA_036940045.1 Stephanocyclus meneghinianus | reverse complement strand
GCCACCAAACCAGAAGCCGCCAAAGGTTTGTCATGATTGGCTTGACAAAAAGGTGTACGGTGAGTGGGCAAGAGCGTTCAAAGCCTCCTACCTCTAAACTAATTTTGTGGGAACATGAGGAGGCATAATAAAAAAGATAGTAATACGGTACTATCCATGGTCTGTTTTCTTTTAATTTTTTTTCTTCACTTGCTTTATTCCTTGCCCAAACTTGGTGAGATCGTCACACATAGCCAAAATTGAGGACATTTTGTGTGACTACATCACCGATTTATACAGTTGAGGTATTGTATTGTTGTCCCTCAGATACGATAAAACCTAAAGAAGATTGAATCAAACGGGTGAGCGGCGGAATTAATTGGTAAGGAGTAGAATTACCAACAGAGTGGGCTGGGTCTTATCGGAGCATCGCTCCAATATGCTATTTTGTGCTGATAACCCTATTTTACTCCGATAGCTTATTTTATAGGCTGTCGGAGCAAAAGAGGCCATCAGAGCAATCTACATGAAAGTGTGTTATTCCTATGTAGAAGTGGTTGTCACCTGAGCAAAAACATGTTCTTGGAGCATTGCTCCAATAGCCTATTTTGCTACAATAACCCTATTTTGCTCCGATAGCTTATTTTATAGGCTATCTGAGCACAAAGACCTTTCTTATTTTTAAACATTCAATCATACCAGGGTGCATGGCCAACTGCCATTCATCCTGCACGTGCGAGCAAATGTCGTTTATAAATTCAAGACGGCACCCAGCCTCACAGCAGATGGGGCAAAACTCTCAACTGATTTGGTACTTAGTTTATATTATGTATAAAGTAAATGCTATATCTTGTCTGTATTATTTGCCTATCTGTGCAATGCTCTGATGGCGTATAATTTACTGCATTTCCCTCACCCTCAATATTGGGTGCCTGCCGTAATTCCTCTATCTGTTCAAATAACCAAATAACCAAATACTTGGTTCTTCCACATTGCCGCCAAATCCCTTCCAAATAACAAAATGTGTGATTTTTTTCTTCCAAACACAGAAAAATTTGGAAAAAGTCACCAATCCTGGACAGGCTTTACTTTTCAAATCCTATCTCCTCCAAATAACTTAATTTCCAAATATATCGCATGCATTTTCATGTATTAGATGAACGGACCGCATGATCCATTTGACAACATCACGTTATTTCCCTGGACCGGAGCATCATGACCAGAGACAAAGAATTTCCTCCTCAATGCAATTGGCGTGGCGACCATGTTCCAGGTCATGTTAATTACCAGAACAATATCATCATCCCCATAATTGAGAGGATTTTACCCATTGGCAATGGTGCTGAAGGCTGAAGAATGGCACCTAGTAGCTATTGCATACAAGGCCAAGTCTGGTGAGCATAAACTTTGCATGGAAGAAGATGTACACAACAACTGGGTACAAAAACTGTGTAACAATTTCAAAAACCCACAGGCAGTACCGGTGACATTGCGGACCAGATTCGCCGCTGTATTGAGTTTGTGAGGTGAATTCAGCACCAGTCAAACTCAGAAATCCTTGGTGCTTCTTTGGCAGAAGGTATTGTTGATTCTCATCTTCTCCAAGATGACACTTCAGGGGATTCTACGAACAATCCCAGTGGCATACAGACCGAAGTTGATGTTGAACCTACAGATCAGGGAGAGATGGGGGAAGATCTTCCTCCTACAGCTAATGTACCAACAAGTTCTCTCTTCAATGTCAGAGAGAGTGACATCATTGATGATGCCAAACCTGTTCTTCAAGACACAGTACTTAACATTCAAGCGAACTCTTCTGTCACACCTTCCATTTTTACCAGAACTGCCAATGCTTCAACAAGTGTTGCATCAAGTAGGAAAGCTTCCAACAAAACAAAGTCTGGTAAGTCTGTGAAGACTAAGAGTTCAACTAATCACAAGAGAGGACCAGTTATGAAGGCAATGGACAGGATTGCAACAAGGTGACGGTGGACCTGGAAGGGAAAGAGTACGTCAAAATTTAGTTAGATTGGGACTATGAAAACAGACAAGTCCATTTATCAATGGTGCCTTACCTGCAGAAAGCACTACGGCAGTTTGACAACATCCTCCCCACCCAAAAGCAAGCCACACATTACCCCCATGTTGAGCCAAAATACAGTGCAAAGCAGCAATTTGCCAAGTATGACAAGAGTGCACCTGTTGGAAAAGAAGAACACAAATTTGTTCAGCAAGTCACAGAGAAATTCAATTGGTATGCAAGGGTGGTGGATCCAACCATGCTCACCCCCCTCACTGCAATTGCCACACAATAGTCAAAACCAACACAGGCAGCGATGAAGCAAGTCCAGCATGCAATGCAGGAACCAGCTGTCACAACTTACCATGCGAGTGACATGATCCTTGGCATCCATAGCAATGCTGGGTATTTAAATGAAGAAAATGCATGAAGCAAACAAGGGGGGCACCATTTCATGTCCAAAAATGTGCTCTTTCCAACAAACAATGGCGCTGTGCACAAAAAAGCATCAATCATTATGGCGGTCATGTCATCTGCAGCTGAGGCCGAAATGGGAGTGCTGTACACAAAGGCATACAGAAGGGTGGAAATAAAAAATATTCTGGAGGCGATGGGCCACCCAGAGCCCCCCACCCCATCCAAACAGACAACTCAATGGCAGATGGCATAATAAACTCACAAATTCACCAAAGCACACAAAGACCTGGACATGAGATTCCACTGGCTACTCACCCAAAGTGTAAACCAATGTCAGTTCAGATTTTATTGGAGGCCCTGGGGCTCTGCAGTGGGAGGATTACTACATGAAGCATCACTCCCCCACTCATCATTGCAACATGAGAAGTGAGATTCTAACACCATACAAAGTGGTGATGGATCTACGCAAGAAACTACAGAAAAAAATCAACGCATGTAAATCTACTACGACACAACGTGGGCAAGAAACTACTGTTTGAGTGTTGTATTTTATGTAATATAAGCGAAGTCCTTGTCACAAAAGCTCCACTGCAAGGGTGTGTTAGATTATGCATCTAGTGGAGTACAGTGAAGTTTTAGTTTGAGTTTGAGTTTTAGGTCCAAGAATTCAAATTTTGAATTCTCAGGTTTGCAGAGTGTTGGCAAGCATTAAATTGCATGACAATAGCTCATAAATTTAGTTACGACCTAATTATGCAATCACCACTGTTGCCACTGTCTAGCATTCCTGAGGGTATCTGAGGGTGTCTTTTCCTCGGGAGGTTTTTATTTTTTTGCACATTGACCCTAATCAACCCATTTATGGGGAGCCAGTGACATGATCCAAGGATGCTATCAGGGCCTATTGCCAAGAATTACTCCTGTAGATAGGACACAAAATTGTCCTCTTCACTATATGCATTACAAAGTAAACACAGCCATAAGATATGGGTTTTTGAAAAAGCAATATCCAAAACACACATACCTATCTAGTATGGTTGTCAGAAACAAATTTCGAATGATCTTTTCTTTCTTAGAAAAATTCTCACAAAACAGATCCTGTTGGTAGTTGTGGCAATTGAAGAATAGCACAAGTCTTTCAACTGCCTCAGGCTGCAGCCAATCTTGGTGAGAATTAATTTTTATTGATAAAAACATGAGGACCAGCAGTTTGAAGTTTGCAGTCCCCAGCTTTAATCATTTTGATAGCTTTCAGCATATAATTTCCAATCAACCGGAAACTATCTTTTACTTTACTTGTTAACAACTAAAAATTTTCCAAGCTAGCAGCTTAGGTCACCACCATTTCCCAAATGTCATGTTTTGCTTTTACTATGTTTCATACTTTTGAATGTTTGAAATAGCTATTCATCTTTCTCTCCTTATCCAGTTCAGAGAAGAATGAAAGCAAAAGCTTCATTGGCATTGAAATCTTGCATGATGAGTTGTAGTTTCCATCAGATCATATTTTAAATTCAATTCATGACTAACCATAGTTAATTATCTCCCTGCCACAAAGAAGCCAATCTCTAGTTGAAGCAATAATGGTATGTTTCACTGGGTTATTCTACATGGTCTACTCTGTATTTAACCAAAAGTATACATGACTTACCACATTTACCCTTATGAACCCATACTTTAACCAGAAAAATTCCACTGAAGTCTCCATGAACCCTCTCTGCTTCTACTAAACCAATGGGATTTGTTTATTTGAACTGCTGTTTTGAGTGTAGGCAAGGCATTTCCCAATGGAATTTTGCTCAAACTTGAAATAAATTCTAATTACACCTAGATCTGAAGTTTCATAAACACAAGGATAAGAAAACATTAAATATTTGCTCCCATTGAGTGGTACCACCCTGCTTGCATTCAGAGTGCTTGTTTAATAGTCAATAGTATCAACAACAAAAATAGAGCTAACTTAATATTTTCTCAAACCATTCCATTGCATCATCTATCAATGCTTTTGGTGCTGAAGAATGCCTCATGAGATCAGAAACAACAAAAGCCACTTTGATGTGATCATTCACAGCTGCCTTGCTAATGAATGGAGTCATAACATATCTTGCAGCTGAAATCTTTCATGACAAGAAAGCATTGAATTGGGGTTGTTTGTTGTACTGTAAGCAGAGTGAACTGGTAATGTAGGTGTTTTCTATTTATGATGCCTATATATATTTTTTTGTTGGTTACTAGCATTCAATAGGTATTTGGCTTTGTTTGTTAACACCTGTAGCCACACTGCAAGCTGTCAATTATATGTTTATCTTTGGGGCAAGACAAATGATAGAGCTCAGCTGAATATAGACAAGTTATAGTAAACATGATGGTTTTGGTTCTTACAAACAATAATCATCTAATCTTTGTTGCTAAAACTACTTGATTTTTTTCTATTGCCATCATCTCAATAACACACACTGGTGCTTTGTGGATGAAAGGAGAAAAGAGAGAGTGGGAATGCTGGAAAAATAATTTTGACAACTTTCGAGAAGAGGCTGAAATATTATCCATCTTGTTCAAATAACAAATTGAACAGTCCGTATTCTACATGATGTGCTCATCTTCAATACACTTTATATCATTAGATGGACCTAATAATTGATACTCTCTTTCAGATCTTACCAATGAGAAATGAAGGAATGGATTTTGATGATGTGGCATCACATGTTTTATTTGTGGCCATTGAGTTACGAGTGTGTCTGAATTAGTTTTGTTGTTCACAGATTTTTGGTGTATCAATCTTGTTAACAAATGTTTTGTACAGAACTAAAAATGTTACTCTATTTTTATTCACAGATTCATTTATGTAAACCAAATACTAATCAGCTTTTACTGACAATTAAGAGGTTCACAAATGAGAGACAATCTGAGCGACACCATAATTGCAAGGTGATTCTTGAACAGAAAATACCAGTTTCTACAGAACATTGTCCATTAATGATAAGTGCCTCAAAATCTAAAAATGCAAAGAATTAACTTCAAGTTATGACCCCACCCAGAATGTTTTGAAAAGTTGTATTGCTAATAATGTAATATGTCTATATCTATGGGATACATACAAGTTCCTACCCCATGGCAGGTAGGTAGGTAGGTAGGTAGGTAGGTAGGAAGTTAGGTAGGTAGGTAGGAAGGAAGGTAGGTAGGTAGGTAGGTATGTAGGTAGGAAGGTAGGTAGATGAAACATATTGTGACTATTGATTGAATTGCCAGGGTTATCAGATTAGATCTTAAATTTCGGTTCTCACATTGCATAACAACAACACACTGGGAGTCTGCAACTGTTGCATCTGGCATTTGCCTCATGCCATGAATAAAGCTGTAAATTAGGCACTTCGATTAAAAGTCAATTCAGCATATTGGTCTGAAGCTGAATGCAACCGGAGACAACAAGACACCAATATAACACAAAGTAGAATTCCACATACCAATAGATGGTTCATACAGGATATATCTTAGGGGCTACATGACCTTCTAGAAGGCTGCAGTAGTTCTTAACTTGAAGAGAACTTGTATCACAGGTTACTAGTGCAAAAATCTATTGGGGATGAATGACATCTGAGAGGTGTGCATTGCCTGAAGTATGAGAGTTCACATAATCCACCAGATGTTTTGGCCCAACAAATTAGTAGTATTCTCTCAAGTAACAAGAAACTGGACTATGGAAGAGCCCTGATACCTGATAAAACAGTGCTTCTAACAGTTTTTGCAAGCAACTGGTAGTGGCAGCCCCGCATCATGAGACCATAGTTGTACATGGTACAGCCTTTGTGGTTGCTTCCAAAATGGGACAACCACATGAAAATGAGTTCTTCCACAGAATAGCCCTGTTATTTAATAGATAACCAGGGAGCCAGATTTGTCAAAAGACTTGGGGATCATGAAATGGTCAAACCCAGAATCAAAATAATGCTATGGGATCTGCACAATGCACCTTGAGGCATGTGGGCATGCGGATAGCTGACAAAATAATGAAAATGCTCCCTGATGGAGGGCATCTACGAAATTTTTGTGCACAAGTCCAACTCAGATGAGAATAAAGGAAACTTTCCACTCAAGTTCTGCATGAATGCCCCTATTCTAATTCTTGAAGGATATCCCATGATTAGACCTAGATAATCCAAGAAACCACAAGGGTAAGAACACAGAAAATTGTCTGATTTTTGTTCTAGTATATGCTCTGATACAGTGAAAAGTGACTAGGGTGAAATCATCTCAAAGATGGGTCTATCCAGTCTTGATATCCTCAATTGCGGTAGGCTGAGTGGTCTTTCTCTGAGAATTTGAGGGTTAGTTTGTGCACTGCAGGGTTCATGAAAATTGCTATGTTCACTGTCTCTCATTCCTGATTTATGTTTGGCATATTCAGCAATATGGGTGTCATGTGGTGAATTTAGACAAGTTGATTGGGATTCCTCAACATGTAGTTCCATCTTCAGCATAGTTCAATATGAATCGCTCATGCTATAAAATGCACATGATTTCTTGATACACACGATGATGAGTCAATCAGTGTCGATGCAAAAAATATTCCAAAGTACAATTATATAGATCATTGATACCAGAATGCAACATATAAATAGTAGGAGAATGGAGCACCAGTCTTGTTACACAAAACATACATGTGCTCCAAAGTTTACATATGATTCTTGTGTATAACTAATAACAGCTTCAATAGTAATGAGTCCACCTTTGTTTGTGTACCACTCCATATTGACATTTTTAACATTGGAGAGATCTCACATTCAACTAACTCTTCCCTTCCCTTGGTCTTATACAATGTTATGTTTAAATGAACCTGATGCAGTTCAGGATTTTTAGAGTTTCTGGGCTTGGATGCCTTTAGTCCATTTTGTTGGAATGCTTTCACCTACTTCAACTGTTCTGATAACCTTTCATGGATTATGGAAATTAATGACGTACGCACTTTTGATCTAATGTAACTTCATGACGGGTCAATCAATGTTGACATGGAGCTGAATTGTTTTAGAATGCATAAAGGTGAGTTGAATCCCCAGTGACTCCTCAATTCAATGAGTGCAAATGGTATGCGAGCACCGTGCCTTAGAATTCTCTTCAGTTGCCTTAAAAAGAAATGTAAAGGCAAAAGTCCTCACTGACAGGGATCAAATTGAGAGGAGACACTTGACACATCAAAAAGGCAGGCAACTCAAATTCTTCAAGCAATTAAAAAACAATAGGCTTTCATTGTAGTCATAAAGAAATGTGCTAGAATGAGTTAAATGTCGAGGCTACTTGAGATTGGTTTACTCTTTGGCGTCCTTTCTTCCTTTTCTTCAAGTTATGTTTAGCAATATCCGGGCTGTAGAAAATTTGATCACTGAAAATTGCATCCTCAATCGATGAAGCTACCGAACCCTCTTCTTCTATAAGATGCAAGATAACATGAAGCCAGCTTCTTAAACCTATTCTAGCTTCGCTGATTTGTTTCAAATACCCCTTCATGGGGTAATCTCTTATCAACTCAATAAGCACACTTACTAGAAAACATTTTGCATCAATAAGAGATTCGGATGTTCCAGATCTACCATATTCATGGTCTAGTAAGCTGAATAACAGGCAGCAAAAATCCATGTGTAAAAGAGCGGGTGAATACTGCACTTCTCCGTCGTTATCACCCCTTTCAAGGTGTACATCAGCAATATGCTCGTCGGCTCCTGTAACGATATCTGCATCGTCATCTCGGTCCGGGATACCTACAGCAAAAGCAAACATTCTTGGGCTCGAAGTTGGCGGCCCAGCATGAACTTCATTGCCCCCAGCTAACAAGGTCGTGCCGGGTTCTGTCTGCAAACCCAGTTGAAACGAAACCGTTTGATAAAGCTTCCCAAAGCACTGCAAATTCGAATTTATGGTCTTCCAGAATCCAAAATATTTTGTGTACCATTTGCTCTTTAGACACGTGTCCCCATGCTTTTGAAATATATCTGCAATCAACGGAGGAACTATTTTACCTTGTCTGTTCCAGAGATCCAAAAGAGTTGTTGTGTCGGTTACTGCGAACCCATCTTCATCGTCCATTGCATAAACGATTGTGCTGGGACACTCGGATGACATGTATAGACAGATTTGCAAATTCGGCACCATATTGTCAATATGTCTTACCTGGCCTAAAGTCCTACCAAAGCATAAAATAAACATGAGGTTTCCGAGGGATGTGTATTTGACGCAGCATCGTTCCTTGCTTCGACGATCGCACATTCCTAACATGTATTCCTTAATTTTTTCCACCGTGAGCGTTATGTTGGTGTGTCTTTTCGTTTGTTGAATATGATCACGAAACTCCTGAAGCAACTTAACGGTTGCATTCTTGCATTTTCTATCACGAGAATAGCACTCGTCCGCTCCATCTGCAGGAAAGGAAACTCGATAGATAGAAAAAGAATCATCCCCGCCTTGCAACTCTCCAACTGAACCGCCATTGTTGAATAAATCACTCTCCAATATCGTTAGGCATTTCTCTCTTCCTTCGAACAATACAAAGCGGGAGAAATCATCGAGAGCTTGTGCCATAGTTTCCTCAAATCTCGTTAGCGGTTTGAACAGATCAATGCCCATTTCATGGAGCTTTTCGGTAATTTCACACTCGGAAGAGAGCACTGGATACTTTGGTGCCATTTTTGATTTTGGTTTGCTTTGATATTATGCACGCAGGTTCATGATTCCAACATCACATTTGTGAACTGTATTTTCTCTCTGGCTGATGGCAGATAACAAATGAATGATGGTGATCGGATGTTATGGCCTTGTGATGGCCTTGTGATGGCATGTGATGGCCTACAGCAGGCCGAAACCATTGGGCTGCTTCGATTTGTTGGTACACGGTGGTACTGTCCTGTAATAATATAAAACACGTGGTATGGTACCATACAATAATATTGTACCACCAAACTGAGGCCATCATGAATGTGGTCACAGCGTTATCATGCTACGGTAATTCATATCTCTTTCTTTTGTGTAATTATGTGTTCACTTCAATCCTCGATCATTCTAAAACATCGTGGACTAATCTGTTGAAATATTGCGTTTATCGTTTCAAGATCTCTTTTACCTAACCACTAGCTAACCACCAGAACTCGTGCACATATTCTGACACCTACCAAGCTATTTATCCTCTTATATTTATTGTCCGGAAGCGAGGACAGCCAGCCCTCGAAACGCATGAAGTTGTCGGTACCACACCTCCCTCTCGTCCTCTGCCTCGTCTTTACCCTCTACCATCTCGCCGACGCCATGTTATCTCTACCAACAAATTTGATCCCGCCCGGGATGAAAAACGTACACGTCGGAGTACCTTTTCTATCTTCGGCGATTGAAGAGCTGACAGCACTGAGCTCCAAAAAAGTATTTGTTCTCGCCAATCGGTCTTCCACTCGGTTCCTCGAAGGCGATGGGAAACTAATGGAGGAATTACGAAGGATGGGAATCTTGGCCGCACCATTATGCACCAGCATCGGCATGGGGGGAGGCGAGACTGGATTACTGGAAGCTTGTGACAAGGCATACGAATCTGACGCCGATTGTGTCATCACGGTCGGGGGAGGGGCCGTCCAAGACGCGGGGAAGTTCGTTCGGCTATGGCTTTCTACTAATTCAGGAGCAGGTGCCACAGTAAAAGGTATTCAAGAGGCGAGCAGCCGCGATCCCATGCCAGATCTTCCTCGACAAATCGCAATCCCTAACTCATTTGCGATGGCTGAAGCAACTCACGTGGCGGGGTTGACAACGACTGCAAAAATTAAGTCTGGAGTGGCCCATCCCTGCCTAATGCCTACAATTATCATCTACGATGCAACTTTATCCGAGGGATTGCCTGATTGGGTACGATTTGGAACGGCATTTCGAGGGGTCGAGCATGCCATCGGAGCCATCACTCATCCCAAAGCCAATGAGGACATTCGAGCGCAGGCACTGAATGGCTTATCTATTCTCAATGAGAATTTGAATCTTTTGGTTCAAAACCCCGAATGCAAAATAGCCCAAGGCAACATATATGTTGGAGGGTTCATTGCGGTTCGCGCATTGAACAGAGGGTGCTATCCAGCGTTAGGTCATTTAATTGAAAATCATTACTCCGCGAGATTCGATGTTCATCAGGGATCGTGCTCCGGTATCATGTGTGCAAGAATGATGCATTATCACAGGGATCATTCCAAGGAATATCAGGACCGTATCTCGGCTGTTTTCGGAGATCCAAGCGTCCCAGCACCTCGTCTAATCAGTGCCTTAGCTGCGAAATTGCCAGGAGTATCAAAGAATCACATCGAGGAGAATGTTACAGACGAGATGCTTAAAGAGTTTTCGCAATGGGAATTTGACAATCATATCGCGAGGCTAAATCAATTGAGTCCGAAAGAGTTTAAAACTGCGGAGGATATTTATGGGATGCTTACAGAATCATTGGAGAAGTTATAATCCAAGTTTATAATCCACTTTCAACTAGCCTGGGTGCCTGGAATAATATGTACAATACCCTCTGTTTGAAATCAGATTCTGGACATTGCTCATGTATTACTACAAAATGCTTCAGAGAAGGGACTATCATATCGATTCAAGCCACTACCAGACAAGACCAAACCTTGAAAGAACAGGCTGGTGATCAGAGGCGCCAGTCTCATACCCAGTAATCACACCACACCCGAGACATTTTAACTGCAACATGCACAGCGTTTTCCCTCCCTTCGTCGTTACAGCAAGCAGCTCATTGCGCCAGAGTATATGGTCCAATCTTTTCCTGAGTGTCAATAAATTTCTAATAAAGGGCCACGTGTGTGTTTCTTTCCTCCTTGGGACGTATTGTTGCAAAGCGTCAATGTAACCCAAAGTGGTGCAGAGATAGGACAATGCGGCACCACAATCGCCTTCATTAAAATCACCACCTATGATATTTAGCTCAGGTTGCTGAATACCCGAACCGTCGAGTGAAAATCCCGTGGACATTGCGCGGCGCACGAGGCCTTTTATTTCTGCGAGTCGAATAGGTTCTGTGATTCTTGCTGTGCTTAGCCATGCACTTCCATCCATCTCGACCGGTGGACGCAAATGCACATTCGCAATGCTTATACAAACATTATGTACTTCATTGGACAAAGCGAGGATTTCACTGGAAAGTTGTGATAAGGGCAAAATTGCTTTGCAGATCAAGGCAGGAAATACCGATCCAGAAACATCTTCGGTAAAATCCACAATAGTGATGTCTTTCAAAGGATATTGCGAAAGTATAGCAATCCCTCCTGCTGGACGATCGGGAGGATGATCAATGCCCTCCAAACGCGGGTGATGAAAGTAAACATGGTCGAATTGTAGTGCGGCTGCATCATCCCGCAGTAGTGTCTCCCAGGCGGGGTTTGTCTCCTGAAGCAAGATTATATTCGCACCTGACGAAAATATAGCGCGTAATATGAGACGTGTTCTAGTCGGGCTGGAAGATGCAACATTATTGACGTTGTAAGACAATATATCAAAAGTGGATAGAATTGAGTGGGTGTCCCCCGAAGATAAGGTAAAGCGTTTGCATCCCATGCCATGACGGGGCTCAAAGTCAGCCGGGGAAAACCGATATTGAAGGAACATAGAAATTGGATTAGGTATTAATTGCTGCAAGAAGTTGCTCACATCCTGAAGAAACCATGACATCGGTAGGGGTTGTTTCAGGGATGAGGGATGTTTCAGGAGGTTTTTGGGTTGTTTGGTGGAGGGACAGGGATTTAGTGAGGCATGGGCTGGGCATAATATATAGGCGGCATATAGGTATTGCAGGAATTCAGGGAAGTGAGCCACCAGCATAATTCTTTCATAGAATAGCTTGTTTTGATAAGTGTTTGAGTCAGAACTACCATAAAACTCGGAATCTAAGGATTACGGAACGATAGTCTCATTTTACAAAATCTCACCTGTCTTC
>JALLPC010000576.1:0-10274 GCA_036940045.1 Stephanocyclus meneghinianus | reverse complement strand
TCTACTCCATTTTCTCCCTACTCTTGAGGTCACATGGATTACTGAGTGATTGCCTATTCTTTTTTTACTTTTCTCCCTACCATAAGAAGTGAACTGATATCTAGTGCTGAAGTATTTTGTCTTCCTTGATGGGATTTGTACTTATCTTTACCTTAGAAAAGAGCTCTCCTGTAAAACTCATCAACAACTCGTTCTCTCCCCTAGAGAACTCTGAGGATTCTGGAGTTGATACGATGAATTTGGATGAGCATGATATCATGACAACATCCCCACATGTGACTGTGTACGACAACAAATGATGGATATGCCAGACCAAACAGAGGAACCAACAAGACACTCATAAGTCATCCAATTGTTATACTCATACATTAAATTACTATTCTTGTACCCCTGGATACTGGTTATGCATTTCTCATGCAATCAGATATGCCATGGATGAAGTTAGGAAGGTATGTGTGGGCGACTGAAGTCACCAGGTGATTTTTTTGAGTTTTCCAGATTTTAGATGTCACGTTACACCTAGTAATTTTTGTTAAGAAACCATGGGTCATTACAGAAAAATAATCCTCAGAATATGCTTTATTATTACCTGGTGAAGTTTACTTTTAGATCTAAATACATGAAATGAAAATGGCTATACTGGTATTTTATAGACTGTTTTCAAGTGCAAACCACGTTAATTTCTGTACAAAATCATCTCTCCCTAGTAATTACTGGGTGCCTAATATAAGGTTTTTAATCATTTCACATTGAACTATTAATAGGGGAATAAGTAGTCACTCAAAAGATACCTCAAGTAATCCGGTAAAAAATCCAGAGATGATCCACTCGTAAAGATTCGAAAGCCATGCTATCATACGTTACCTAAGCCTACTTACGGTACGTTATGACGTTATGGCACAGTACGATACAAACGCCCCCCCTCCACTGCGCGTCCCTTACGCTCACAAGCGTCCCTCGCTGCCCCTTCCATTGTTCCCCTTCGTCACCCCCTCGTTGCTCACGAAACCCCCCGTCATCTTTCATCGTAATTATGTCCGAATTCGCCCTCCCACCAAACATGAAAGAAGTTCTCTCTCGTCTTTCCGTCGCAGACCAAGGTGATTTGAATGCCGACGAACAATCATGGCGTGATGGCCTCGGTCGACCGATCACGATGCCAATCTGCATTCCATCCTTTTCCACGACATCGTCTCACGACTTGACCTTTTTGTATGATTCTCCATTCAGTCGTCATTCGATCGTACATCGCGGGGCTTCGTGATCAGTTGAAGGTATTTCAAACATCCCTGCGTCTTTCCATCGAACAATCGTCTCGCATGCGCTGGATGATCATTGCTTTCTGCTTGCATCCCACGCCTACAGGAGTACAAAGCTCGCGAGGGTCATCCCGAAGGCGATGCGCATGCTCATTACCACGGTCATGAACTCTGCACTGCCGATCACGGTGAGAATTATTTTTGATCCATCTGGGTCGTGTCGACTTCACTNCCATCTGGGTTGCGTCGACTTCACTCTCGCCGTTGCGTAACCCGTGAATCTCGGACCGTTTTCACGTTGACACACATTTCAGGACATGGTCACGGTCACGCGGAACCGAAGGACGAAACGAAATGCGATGCGCATAACTGCGAAGGAGGGAATGAACACGATCATGCGGTGAGTTTCGATGGAAGTCATCTGGAGCAAATGTAGACAGGGGCGTCGAATGCCGATTCTGACTCGGTCGTTGCTCCTTCTTTTGCTTGCAGCACCACCACCATGACCACAAGAAAGAAAACCACAATCATGAACATCACGAGCACGCTCATGCGGTAAGTTTATACGAAAGCTTCTCTTATTTCATGTCATTTTGTTATCTCAACCGCCTATTTTCTATCTCTAGCATCATCACGATCACAAGAAAGACAACGAAGACATCGACATTCCAGCGTGGAAAAAACAAGCCCTCGAAAGCGGGGGGGATGCCACGACGGCTCCATTCGGTGGTTCGTGGAATACGGAGAGTTCCTTAGATGCGACCAAGTAGTTCTCGGAAAGGTGAATCGCCCGATTTCTCAATTGTGAGATTCATCGTTGACTGTGGTCGTAGAATCAGTTTGCCACAGACGCTAACAGAAACCTTTTAATTCCTTTCGGTTTGTTCTTCGACTGTTTCGACGATGACACCTTCGACCACTGGGATGGACCCTGGATAGCTATCCCGTCTTTCATTACCAGCGACACATCGTCCTCCCGTGCTTTCCGGGACGAATTGCGTGAGCGTGCCGAGTGATTTGATTTTAGCGAACACGATGTTGTGCGTGAGTCTTTGGAGTAGACGGAAGTTGTGTCGTCTTTGGACGTGCATTGCGAACAGGCATTTGTAACCTTGCCACCAAGTTTGAAGCAATCGAGAGTCGAATCCATCATTAGAAAATAAAACATACTACAGGGGCAATTATCAATATCCGGCAGTGAAAATAATGATTTACCTTCCATGATCCCGTCACTTTCTTTTTCGCCACTTTAATGTCCGGATGATTGATGCAAAATCCGTGTTCGTCGAATTGCACCACAACTTCCTTTTCTCTCGGCTGCTTCGGCTCCCCCTTTCCGAATTTCGCCTTCGCCTCTTCCCTACAAAATGGGCATACATCAAGAAGAACTTTCCACTCGCCGAGTTGTCTCGAGGCAAGCTGAACTTCCTTGTGACGATGGCATCGACCTTTACCGTCAAAAGGCGTTTCATGTAGCGACGGAGAGTATGATTTGGTCGCCCCAGACAAGTCGACAGGATGGACTTGCTTCTTGTCATGCGACTTGGATTCCTTGCGAGTGTCCCATCTTCCATCATGGACGGATACGTTAAAATTAGAATGTTGCTGCGTGTTGTTCCTCGCACATTTGGGACAACTCCTCAGTTTCTCGAACTTGGTTCGTCCGCCGATGGATACGGGAGTACAAATCTGACAATCGGAATGCCTCGTGCAGTATCCCGTTGGGGTAAACGCTGCACCCGGAAAAGCGGCACTTTTAGGATCGTGATGGCCGCCGGGTTCCATCTCGTGAGGTATGAATCGATTGCTTCTTAGGTTATTTGTTTTGTTGCACTGTTGGTGTTGTGATGTGCGGAAGCTTTTTCCACCCAGTCATCTCCTGTGCGACATTTTCAGAATGGTGCACAGTTGAAACGCAACCTTTGCGCAATGAGCCCTGCCTCATTCTTAGAGTTGCCCCCAAAAATCGTGTATTTATGTCCATACCATAAATGGGGACAGCCAAAGACATTACGTGGTTGGTCGGCAGTTTGTTGCTGTGCATACATCAGAACCAGATCAGAACCTACCATATCCTCCATGAAAACCTATTCACTCCTTGTGGGTGCAATCATTTTTTTCGTGTGACAAGATTGAGTATGTCGAATGAAAGACGCGGAGCAGGAATGCTGTCCATCAACAAATTGATGTCCTCCCGCCGCGTTCCTGTCTCACGTATGGTATATATATATCTAGTATACTACCCTATTATTCATTGCTTCGCAGACAATAATAATAATATTCACTGTTCAACCCATACTACAATACATATTTATGGTGTAGTATTGTAGAGGTATGTATGGTATGGTACCGAAACTAGGAGTGCCATAGTCGTAATACCATGGAACCGTGTGAAAGGGTCATCCTGTAGGTCGTCGGAAGGTAAAAGTCTCGTATTGTGAAGGTCATTATGCATTAGGAGTATACATGTCAGTGCCGTCGGGGTAACTCAACATCCCCATTTCATGATCAGATGATAATCTCTTGAGTCATCTCTGACGCGGGGTTATGCGAGACTGTAAAGGTGTACAACAATAATATGTGTGGGAGAGCTTGCGAGAGGCTGAGAGAGTTACCATAAATACCTACAGGGCAACAGAGACATGGTATCACAACCCACACAATACCGTTGAGGTCAACCCAATCGCTTGGACCTCTTTTCTCTCTTAATATTATTGTACCATATTGAGACCATATTTACAAGATTAAGCGCCATCGCTCGAGCTCTCTGGGTATTGTACAACGCCGATTCACCTGTTTTTTGCGATTTCTCCCCGCCGTCAACGATTGATTTGTCACATCAAGCACGTGCACAATTCGCCTCTTGTTCCAACTTAATCCTCAGTACAAAGTTCCCGCACCAACCATGCAACGCAACGAATACATCCGACGAGCGTTGGGCGCCGAATCGACCGACGAATCCCAAAACCCGAGTTCCGCAGAACCGCAGAGCAACACCTCGGTCCCCAACGAAGAACTCGAACCGCCCGCTCTGGCACCGGGCGAAATACTATTCGTCACCGTTCTGGTCTTGATCGTCGCGATAGCCGTCGGAGCGGCGATCATCAGCATCCTCCAAAGGCGGAGAACTGCGAGGGAAGAGAAAGAGGAGGCATGTCCCTCCGTGGACGACACGCAAGATGCGGCCGCGTCGACGGCGGCGTTGGGATCCGATCTTCCCCGAGATGCCATCGACGTCTTGTTTCCCGACCAGTCCAAACACGGCGGTCTGTCCTACGCGGACGACGCGTTGATCGGGACATCTTCGCGGCGTCCTTCCGTGGATTCTCCTCCGGGAGAGGAGCGAGGGTATCGTCGAAAACCGTCCGCGGATTCTCTTCGGAGCGGCGACGTTCGATATCTCAGGAACGAGTCCACCACTTCTTTGTCCTCCAGAGTTTCCTATGAGTACAAGGTCGCTGCGATAGAGCATATGAACCAAATTTCTCAGGCGGGGAGACATGATTAATTCGTTTCCTCCGATCAAGACGATCGAATTTGCGAGGAGTGGTTCTCTCCGACCGAAGGACGGGCTGTTGACGACGCATGCTGTTAACGCAGCTTCGCGTGCAGTGACGGGTGAGAGCCATGATGTCTGTTGAGCGTCGGCGCAAGTCGTGTAATTGATGTCGTCAGCAACATTTTGATTGTGTAGTAGTCAGTCGTCTTGGCTGCGTGTGAGATGTAGACGAAACTACTTTGGGGAAACATTTCCCTTTAGGAGATAATATCAAGTAAACCCTAACTGTGCGATGGAACTTTTAGTTACGGACGCGTACAACTTAAAGCCTTTCTGGAAAAATATCTGTTCAATTCAACTTTTATGGATGGACATGTACGAATTGAACCCTCTCTAGTATCAAAGGAATGTTGCCACTCCTCATGTGATAAACATCAATTTGAAATTTGAGCGGAGACATAAACTGTCACTTCGGTTGTATGGCTGTATGCAAGATGAAGAACAAAAGAATTAGTGGAAACAAGCAAGTACCGTTAAGGAGGAAATATCTAGAGGAAATCTAACTAGGCAATGCAAATAATATTTACAAACATTTAAATTGAATCCTCTCCAGAATCAAAAGAATTTTGCGCCTACACAAGTGGACAACACGTGTAGGGATATTATTAGAGGAGAGTCAACGGATATCAACGAGAGAGAAAGAGAGCGCCCTTGATCCGCGAGCGGTGTTTGGAAGTGAGCCGACACAAATGGAATCATGGGTGCATTTTATAACTCAAATCTGGTTCATCCAGGGATGCATCGTCTTTCTTCGGGGTAGCTTTCCGAGAAGTGGTGCTGCTCGATTTCTTCTTCGTTCCCTCGGCCATGCGCACCGAACGATTATGCTTCGATCCGCTGCTTTTCTTCAATAAGGATTCCCTCTTGTCGTCTCTTCGCTCTACCACGACTGTAGATGCATACGACATGGGAGATTGGGCATCGTACGTGGACTGACTCTCGATCGTGACTGTCTCGTCGTCGTGATCGTTGTATCTTCTATCGCTGTAGCGCGACCTGTAGCGATTGAACCGGTGTTGCAGCATGCGTTTCCTGTATTGTGCCGTCGACACCGATAACGAATCGTCGTGATCGCGATAAATGCAGCAGTAGGCACAGCACGCGGATACGAAGCAACATGAAATGAGCAGGCCGCCGAGCAATGCCAATACCAAGTCCCACTGGTTTGCTGTCCAATCCGACGGAGCGCTTTGGTAAAATTCCCACGCCTTGGATTCTGCTGCCGCCTTGTATTGTTGAACTTGGTTTATGACCATTCCCTGAAAGTCGTGCAAGCCATTTGTTGAATTGGAGGAAGATCCTGTTGCTGTGTTATCGTCTACGTAGCTGTCGTCGTTGTTCCAATTGTATTGAAGTCTGCGCGTCTCCGAATTCTGCGTAGCAGCTCCCTTTAATCCCCCACTTGCTAGAGTCGATGCAATGAGGATCGAAAGAAGAACGGGCAGTAAGATTCGGATCCTCATTGTCCACGCTCGACGAACCGGCCTTTTGCGTGCAATGATCTATCCGATAGTCGGAAGTCGGATGAGTGAAGGCGAGTTGGTGGTGCTCTAATCTGTCTACAATTCAAGCGTTGGCGGGAGTTATTAGTTACTTCGTTTCGAGATGGAATTCATCGTCGTCCTCTCACTCTTCTTGTATGCTGATCAAGTCAAGAGTTCATCAGTCATGTACTATATTTATTTGCTTGCCAACTCCGGTGATGGTAGTTTTGGTGTCAATTTGACGACCCGGTTTGTTGTCAGGATTCTCGTGGCATCAAGTCGCTGAAAGAGTGAGAAAGTAAATTCCCGAAAGGAAGAATCCATCAATCATGTACTTAAGCGATCCATGAATACTTCCCTTGTTTGTAGGAGGACTGGTGAGATCGCACAAACTCTCCCAACCAACAACTACTCCCAATTACTCGTTTACTCGATACTCTTTACTTGTGTCTGTACAAAACGTACTGCTGGCTACGCATGTTGCATGTTGGAAGTGATTTTTTAGTTTCATTTAAGAAATTATTACTGTTCTCGATAAAAAGTAAATAGCGCGGAAAGGTATTGCTCTCTGGCCTTTTCACCTCACCTCCCCGCTCCGCTGCGCCCCCTCTCCTTCCAACACGAAACGTGAAGGCGGATTTATACATCACGGGCATTTTGATTGAATCGATATATTAAGCAGCCATGGTTATCGCAAGTACGTTCCACCAGAAGCTGTAGGGATGATGATTCTGTGTCGGTCGTAGTGTCGAGTGAGGCGGTGGCGTTTGAATCGTAACGTGGTGTCTTCGGCGTTGGCTGTCGCTCGTCGTCGGGCTTGAAGTCTCGTTAAAATTTACAAATCTGTCGGTCATTTACCGTGAGATGATCTTAAACAAAAATTGAATGCTGAGTATTCTGGTGATAATCTCGGTCTGACATGGAGTTCTGCTTCCAAATTGCTGTCGGCGATAATTCCTCTCATGACTGACACGCATCGATACCAGGGAGTTTGCCAGCGCATGATTAATTTGGGAGAGTGGCCATTTTGACCTGCGTTACATTTGAACCGCCTGTTTTTCAAACTTCCAATGTTGTCTGTAACGAAAATCTAATATTGTTTCTCGCCCCAACACTCAACGAATCACTGCACAGCTGAACTCTGCGCCCTGTCCGAATACAGGATCTGGCCCGGAACCGGCAAACTCTTCATCCGCCGCGACGGAAAGCCCATCTTCCTAGGATCCTCCAAAGCTCAATCCCTCACCCTACAACGCAAAAAGCCCGCCAAACTCGTCTGGACTCAAGCCTGGCGTCGTCTTCACAAGAAGGGTCTTTCGGAGGCCCACCTCAAAAAGAGGAGAACTAGGACGAACAAGGTCCAGCGAGCTGTGGTGGGATTGTCTCTCGAGGATATTAAGAAGAAGGCATCGCAAAAGTCAGAGTTTCGTAGTGCCCAGAGGGAGGCAGCTTTGAAGGAGGTGAAGGACAGGAAGAAGGCCAATAAAGCCAAGACTGGAGGGAAGACTAGTGCTCCTAGTGTTCGTCCTACCAAGGTGCCTAAGAATGTTAAGAGGCGTTAATCATGTACTTAGGTGACATTCATTGTAATCCTCGACTTAATCTTCGCATCTTTTGCAGCTAGCTCAACTAGCCATGATCAACAGAATAAAACGCGATAGTGGTAGGAGTTGGAACCCATTTCTTGTGGCCTCCTTGAAATTTCGATTCGTGGATGCGTTGTCCAACCAGTCATGAAAGCATCCATTGTAACGTCGCTGGCAATGGCACCGACTCTCGATCAAAAGTGTCTTCGAGCATGACTTTCTGTTGTAGATGATTCTTCATGGCACCGCAGTATTGTACTATGTCAAGCTGAATTGTACGGTATCCCTTATTTGAGCTTTCTCAAGACTGGCTTGCCAATGCTTGAGGCCCAACAGGCACTGGTGCCTTCAGATTTGGTGAACAATATTAAATTGTATGTCATGGCTGGAAAGATTATGCGCTAATACCCATGTCTACATTAAGAAGGGAAAGACAAGAAGTATGAAGAGGAACGTTTGAAACAAGTTGTAATACGTGTTAAAAATCTAACAGCTTTTATTTCAGAAGAGAAGGAACAGGAACAGAATTGTGTCGCTGTTGCAAAACAAGCAGCTTTTGCTGCCAAGATTGGGCCCCTCCAATGTTTAACTTTGTAGCTTGATTAATTTAGAAACCCTTTAAAATAGTAAGCTGCTTAAGGGTCTTTTTCAAGTTTGATATGAACTGAATTGTATATCTGTTTCTTGTTTGGAGCAATAAGAATAGCGTCCTGTAATTCAGGATAACCGTGTCTAAATTTGCGAGTAGCAAAATCTTAGAAAAGCGCATTGATGCTTGGAAAGAGTAGCAAATAGCTTGTGAATGGTTCATCCTTGTGCTTTTGGATTTGCAATGCAAAGTCCAAGTTCAATAGGAAAATGATCACCAACAGGAACTGTCAATGCATCAAAATAAAATGCTGTCCAACAAGGAGATACAGATTCATTGAGATCTGTTGCTTTTTTGTCAGGAGTGATGATTTTCCCATCTTTTGTGATGGATCCATAGTTCCATTCTTGTTTTTCTTTGCTTTGTAGTCAGTGCTTGAAAGGTCATCACGGGGATAACAAGGATAGAGTTTGGCATTAGTGACAGTTGGAGCTGATGGCAAATCGAAAATGCCTCCAATTGGTGTGAATTTTAAAAGGTGTCAAGGAAGGCTTTTCACCAAAAGGGAAAAAAGTTCTCATGAATTTTCTCTCACAACAGCTCCATTTATAACATTGGCATTAAGATTTATGTTGTGGGTAACATATGCTTGGTAATTATGAACAAATTAATCATAGAAACATGCTTGTTTTCTGCATGCATAATTCCTTCTTCAGTTCATGGCCTTCTACTCAATTCATTGTATTTTCTTTGTTTTTTCTACCTGACAACATGGCTATTGAAATGGCGTGCCCAAAGGTTTGCAATCAATTTAGTTCTTGATGCTCATAATTTCCAGTGACAATTACAGTACCTTACCAGAAATCATATAAAATTGAAATCATACAATTAGGCTGATGAAGTTAACACAATTCATGCCTTCATCTTGTAACGGGTTGTTGTTTGCTCAGCATCATTAATACAATGGTGCTGGGTAGATAATTTTAGATCCCATGCGGTTTGAAATAGTTTCAATTCTCTTTGATATAGTGTGCTGTTTATTTCAACTATATTTTGTTTCATGAGTTGGTGTAGAAAATACAATGTTTTCCTGAATTTTTCAAAAAAGTTCTGCTGTCTAATGTGGCAAGGAAGAACTCTTTCTTGGTGATTGACAATCAAAACCTCAAAGCAATTTACTGCAATGTAATGTTATGACTATGGTAGCAAGGTGCCGAAGAAGAAATACTTGAGTATTTTGAGCAATACTTATTGAGTAAGACAAAGTGATGTCACAAAATATGACTCATCTTAAAAAATCCACTTTAATATTACTAGAACTTACAGTAATGCTGACTCAGTTACTGCTTAATTATGGGTTTTTGCGGTTTGGGGAAAGTAACAAAAATGAAAATTTATAACCTAGTTATGCATTCTTCATTGAGACATACTAACATCTATGATTTAACCTCTGAAATCTCATCAATTATGATTGCAGGGATGTTGTTAATATGGTATTTTTTAAATGTGTGTCATCAGCCTGCATCCCATGGTTTGAATCTTTTTGTTGTTCCAGTGGTTTCATTCATTTCTTGTGGAACATCTAAGAAACTGCTCATTGCGTATCCAAAAAGAGAAATGTTAAATGGTGCAACAATGATTAAGCTAGTTTTTGATGAAAGTTTCAAATTTGATTAATTTTGCTAATTCTGGTATTGACTAAATCAATTAGCATTTTACTGTTTCAGACGAGCCTGCGATTAGTATCATTGATGCAATACTTGTCTTGTTATTTGAAAAAATAATTTTGGCATTCAA
>JALLPC010000575.1:0-12455 GCA_036940045.1 Stephanocyclus meneghinianus | reverse complement strand
TCTTGACCATGTCTTGACCATGTCTTGACCATGTCTTGACCATGTCTTGACCAATATTAATGATTTAGATGATAAAATCTATCATTTTCTTACATACCAGAAAGCATGCCTAGACCATGTTTGGCCAAAATTCATAAGGATTTTTGAAAGTGCCAAGGGCCTATCATGGCACTGATGTGGTCAGGACATAGGTACATATGTGATTGTTTGACCCACTCAAGACATCCTCAACACAATTTCACAGTAGATGAGAGACAGAAACATTAGAAAATTTGACTCATTATTTCTAGAACTAGAGAAGTTTCTCATAACAGCTAGTGTTACTAGTTGTGACCTAGAAGTTGCCATGACTTGCAAGTAGAAACTCCCAATGTACTTCAAAGTATCATGTGGAAGGTATGGATCTGATAAGTCCTTTCAAGATACCAAATAATAGCCTTTGGAAGATTCTCTTTTGGGATGGGAAGGCGGGGAGTTTTGTAGTCTATGTGAACAAGATCAAGGTGTATGCTGAACTCATTTTGTCTCAAGATGTCTTAGTTGGAACTGTTGGTATCATGTGTGCCGTGTTGGCAGAACACCCTGAATGACATATCAGCTGCTAACAAGCTGACACGTTGGGAAAATGTCATGAATGTCTGACCAACATATTGTCAAATTCTGTTGGCCTGATCATGCTAGATGACATGACATTGTCCAAAGCCGAAAATTGGTTGGTTGCTGTTTCAATAAATAGATAGACAAGATGTTGTGGATGATTAGGAATTATTTTTATGATATTTAAATTAGTGGAAAACAAAATGCATGGTCTAATAGATACACCATTCCTTGACAATACACAGTTTACTCTGCAAGAGATTGGATGTAGGCTGGGGTGGTTGCAAGACTTAATCCATTCTTCAGCCAACAACAGGATCAGTCCCATGAGAAGTTTTCTGCAAAAGACAAAATCTTTTGGGTATTTTTGCTGAGAAACACTCATGATGAGTATGGGTGTTTCTTGAGAAGGAGAACCTTTTTTTGTATTGTTTCTTGGAAACTAATATCATGTACTTCCTTTGTATTGCACAAAGTGATGAGCTTGTGTCCTAGTAATCGGTATGTATTGGGCAAGGTGCCATTGAAGCATTTTTGGTTCATGTCAGATACTTGGCTCATGTCACTTGACCCCACAATTGGATAATCAGTGTGTTCATGGAAAAGTAAAACCTCAGTTAGGAATAAAAATCTTGTTGGGGCCAAGCTGAAAAAAATGTGCATTGAAGGGAAAATGTGCCTGGTTGAAACATAAAACCTCATTGAGGAAAAGAAACCTTTTGAGTTAAGCTTGCAGGAAAACCTGTTGAAGGGGGAAGTTGCAAGCTGCTAGTCACATCTGCGACATACATTGCATATATTTGTCTAAAATGTTAGTATATTTGTGCAGAGGGAGACTTTGGGTCAATTGATTTGGTGCCAGTGTATCCTGTGCAATTTTTTGTTTGTGCTTTCCTAAGCCATAGTTAAAATGACTTACTTTTGCATGAAACCCTGATTGTCCCATTGTATGGATTTTGTGTTAGACCAAGTACCACATCCATACAAATACATGTTAATGTGGGTAAAGTACCTATGTTCATTATATGAGTGCTTTTTCCAACCATGTGACCATGAATCATGAGTGGATATGTTAATGCTAGTCTGGTTTTGCCAGTTGTCTTCTGTTGCTGATGTCCATATGCAAGAGAAAAAAAGCTGAACAAGAGTTCACATCTTTTGTAATGCATCACTACATTAGGCAGTAGGCCCTGATTAGTAGGTGTTTATTCAATAGGACATGGGTGGTTGTTGGGGACACACAATGCTACTAGAATCCACTGAAAAGGCTAGTTTTTGTTCAGCAGGTCAAGCATCACCATGATGTTTTGCTGCTGGTCTCTAGTGTAATTTTCACTTAAATTTTTGGCACACTCTGGTTTACTTATGATGGGTGCCAACTGCAGGAGTCTAGGCTAAAGTCCTAAAGACTTTTGCATGTTATTCATAAGGTTATTCACAAGGAAATTTTCTTATAAAAAAATTCATGAGAAATTATTTATGCCCTCTACTCATAAGACATATGAAATTCCTATGTAGTTGGATTTTGCTAGGATCTTTCTAATGCTATGAAAATTCTCTCATGAACATCCTTAAGCTGATATCCACACTTTACTGCTTTTCTCTATGAACAAAAGTTTTGATAGGTTATGAACAGCTTATGGCCATCTTATGAACAGCCTATTAAAACAGTCCATTGAAAATTGAGAAAATGCAGTAGTAGTATAAACTAGAACTCCTCTATTTCAAAGCAAACAAATTTAATTGGTTCACCAGTTGGACTATAATTTGAAAACTCCTCTGTTTCAAAACAAACAATTTCCAAACTCTTTCTTGGTATAGTGAAATGAGTTTCATCTTTAAAGGTATTTTTATCTGATCACAAAATATCACTATCCCTCCTCAATTAAAAACATTCTCCCACAGAAGACACATCCTTGAGTGCATTTCATCCAGTTTATTCCATTGATCTCTTTCTTCTTGCAACACCAAAGATCATACTGATACACCAAGTTATGAAACTCATGATGCCATGTCCTTTTCCTTTCAACCTTTTGGCTTCCTCTTCCAGGAAAACTTTCACAGACTGCATAGCAACATCCATCTTCATCTTCCCACACCACCCTCTGGCACATAAGAACACAATGGAGGTCTTAAAAGTGATTGTATTCTCCACAGTGAACTTCATTGATTTCTGAACATCCTCTGGTACAACTGAATCATTATAAATAAAATACAAAGATCACATTTGAGACGTAACATCAAAAAAAATTTAAGGGAAGGTACTCACAGCTGCACACTACATGATCCACAGTAATTGAGTGAACAAGTTGGAATGGTGAATTATATTGGTGGCCAAAAACTGATGGTCAAACTCACAATGTTCTCTTTTTTCTCCTGTGGGAGTCCAAGATGAATAAAATTAATTGTTGGGTAAAAGGAAAGTATTTTCTCTTGGTGCAAAATTGGCAGATTGTACCTGATTCTATAGTATGTGGTAATTGAGGATGAGTAGGAGATAACAAGTGAGATTGGATTCAAGTGAAAAAGTGAGAGTGGTTGAACTCTTTGGGGCATTCAAAAACTGTTGATATTACTCACAATAATATGTTTCTCCAAAAACAGTTGAATGTGATACAAACTGATTTTTAAGTGAAAGTAAAAATAATGAATTCTGTTGCTTGATAAAATAAGCATCAATAAATCATTAAAAGTTTTCATCTTAGAAACAACTGTGTGCTTCTTTTGCTTCATTATTAAATTTTGAAATAAAGAGACACAACATACAATTTGATCATATCAATAATCAAAATTAGAGCTACTCCTTGCAACTAAAAGTTTCACCTACTGCTCTCTCCAAATTAATTGCCTCTTGTACTGAAAGAAGTAATGAGATGAATGAAACAAGCATTGATCAAATTGAATGAGAAGTAAATTACATGCTTCTCCCTGCAGATTTGCTTTTAGCTCCCTAGTTGTTTCCTCATGTCCAAACCATTTGATTTCAAATTTGAGATTACCTTTTGTTTTCTTACATTCAACACTTTTCAACTTCATAAACTTTCTCATCAACCTATCATTTGTTGCTGGATTCGTAAACTTTTGGTTCTGTTAGTTGCTTATTGAAACTGGAACATGCCTCAAACTCAGACAGAAAACTGGCACAGTCCATGTCACTTAAAATGTAATTATTTCTGAATGAGTTTGAGCCATCATTATGATTATTCAAATGCATTATCTCTCATGTTAGCATGATGCTTGTTTTGCTTTGCTACTGTGGTTTTGAAAATATATCTGATATTGTAGATTCTGATTAAGTTTATTGTACAGGCACTCAAACATTACCTTGGTATGGATGGTACTTTTCTACATCTGGCTCTGCAACATCCTTGTCAGCCTTACTGACCTGGGGAACCTTGTTTGGCACTGCGCCTTCCTTATCACTATTGTGAATAACTGTTTCTATAGAAGTAAAGAATTATTCAAATTTAGAATTCCTAAAAAACAAAGAAATTAATGAAATCATCAAAAACAACAAAGAAATGTTTCTACCATTGTTACCTTGTGACAAGGCAGCTGCTTTCTGTCCACAGAAAGAGTTTGTTTTCTTGAGCCTTTTCCCTGTGGCCTTTTTGAAGAATAATCACAGAGGCCTAGCTCTTTTAAATGATTATTGTTTCACTTAATGTAATTAATCCTCTTCAGTTCATCTTTAGAGAAAAAATATTAAAACTTGCATTAAGCACTTTCAGGCAGATTTTGACAAGCAAATGATTTGATAATACTCACATTCAGACAGCTTTTATCCTCCTCCTTCCTAAGCCTTCAGTGCCTTCTCATGTGTGGATATTTTCCTGTCATCAATACTTCTATGTTCCTCTTTTGTTATATGTTGATGATAAGACTAAGATGTTGAAAGTTTAAGTGATTTACTTTCTTCACTCATGAAGTCAGAATTATCACCCCTTGCAAAGGCAGAATCATCATTCTTGTCTTGAACATCATTTTGTAGATTCAACCTAACCTCTCCAATCACTTTTTTCAATGTCATGATCAAGACAAGCATCATTTGCAAGGGCTGACACTTCTTCTACATAACTCCAATTGTTTACATCAATGTCATCATCAAAAGCATCATGTTATACATCAAAATTGTCACTGGAATCATCTTTTATATTGCCTAAAGATGCTGCATGAACAGGGGTATTAGTAAGTATGAAATGTGGGCAAAGGAATATGTTATACTTGTTAAGACAAAGTGAGAATACATAGAAGCTTTCCCATTTCATCAATCCTTTAATGAGACATACCTTTTCATGGGAAACAATGAATAGCTCTCTCCATTTTAGTCTAAATTCATCTGCGGTGCTTGAGTAGGACTCACACACAGATTCAGAAATAAATTCAAATCATGGATGAGTATTATACTCAGCAAATGATAACCCCTTCTCTCCATTTTTGTACACAAGGAAGCCAGAATATGTACATCAACCAACCATAATTGTCTTTTTCATGTGAACAGACTCTTTGTCAGTAGCATTTGCCTTTGCCCCCCTCTTCTTCTATTTTTAATTTTTACCGATCATACCAGACAACCCCAACATGTCTTTCCATGCATCATTTGAATCTGACATGGAAAGTAGAATTAAATGTGTGATGAGCCAACCTTTAAACAAAATTCTCTATAATTAAGGGAAAGTTTATCTCATATTATTTTCCAAATAATGTACCATATCATCTATCCAGTACAGTAGAGAGAATGTTTGATGTCTTCAAGAACACTCTGAAGATATTCATCAGTTAATGTGGCACCACTTGCCAAAATTACATTGTGAATGGCAGCAATGTTTCTAGCATGCATCAATTTAGAGCAGCCAGTGTGCAGTTGATATTTGTGGCATAGACACCTCAAATGCTAAAGAAGATGGCCATTTAGAAGGTTGTATGTTTTGCCATGAATATTCAATCATGTGTAATGAAAAACTTCTACATCCCCAGTAGATGGTTTTGTCTTTGGCAACAATTGATCAAAGTATGTTGCATTTTTCCACATTTGTTTTGTATATTCTGGTGTTATGGTGGTTTTCACATGAATGAGGAAAGGATCTATTTCTCTGTATTCATTTTTATCTGTAAACGATAGAAAGGGTGATGAGATGCGAGAATGTGGTACATAGACAACATGATATGAACACAAATGAGATTTTACTTTGTCTTTCTGAAACAGGACAAATGATCTGATCCATATGACCTGAATGAATAGCTACAGGTGTGGCATTGAAGACAAAATGCGCATTTGTGTCTTGATTGTTAGAAGTAAATCATTCACTTAAAGAAAACAATCCTAATTTGTCATGATGTAATAGAGTACTGCAGTTTGAAAGATGAAGTAGAGATGACCCCTGATGTGCAAAAGATGGAGGCTAACAATTATATCTTTTGGAATGAGAATTCTTTGGGGTAGTCAATGGCACATATTTCTCATATTGCAGAGTCACAATGCATGGGTGATAGTTTGTTTTAGCATTCTGACAGACTATGGTACGTTGCAAATCTTGGGGTTCTTGAAAATGATTAGATGATTCAGAAGAGGGATGAGAAAACCTACTCTCTTGAGGTATAAGATTGAAAAAATGTGTCTGACTGGCAAAGGATCATTATTGTGTATGTGTGATATTGTTGCTGAAGATGGCTACCAGACATTAATGTGTAGAAAGATCCTTTGTCAGTAGTGTTCATCTCAAGTCTGCACCCCCCTCCCACAACCCACCATCTCGTTTGTACAATTTGTATAGGAAGCATATTGGTATAAAGCAGGAAATCCAGGATAAAAAATGAACATGCCAAAGACAGAACGCATACCTTGTATGTTACACCCAGACAATTTCCACTGTTAGTCACAGCCTTATCAGACAATAATCATTGCCTCAAGTGAGAAAGAGGTTGAGGGAAATGATCTATTTACATAATATGTATGCGATTTGATAAGCAGAACAAATAAACAAAATAAATCTTTACACAGTAGACTATTTGAGGTGACTCAATTCATCTGAACAATAACACAAAGTCATAAGAAATTTTGACATAGCAGGGCTTTACCATGAGCATAAAGCCAAAGGCAGTAAATAGTTGACTGTTGTCAATTGCATCAATCAAGTCACACAAAATTATTCAAATATTAAGATTTCCAACATTGGCATATGGCTCGTGTTCAAAAAAGGAGGTTTAATACAATTTTCAATAAATAAAATATTGCCAAGAAATAAGACTATTTCAAAATCTTGTATAGTCTTATTTCTCGGCAATTGTCTTATTTTTTGGAGGAGGCTTATTTTTTGGATACAAGAACTCTAGATAGGTAAGAATAGTAGGTGTTCATGTAGCTCTTGGAAATAGGCTTATTTATTGGAGATAGTCTTACTTTTCAAAGAAGGCTAAGTTTTCAAAAATAGTCTTGTTTATGGTGCTACTTCCAATAAATAAGCTTTATTTGAGAAAATATGACTACTAATGAGAAGACATGACTAACTTTCAAAAATGCATTGCTGCATGGACACATGCCTCCATGAAGCTGGTCATCACATATCATCCAGATGACAAGAAATTTGATCAGAACATATGCTTTTGGGCAGTTGATGTTCTTGTGCAGCTGTACATTAAAAATGGCAATGCTGTTTTAGGTGTTACTTATGGTGCAAAGTAGTATTCTAATGTAATGTGTTCTATGACTGATCACTTTACAGTATGATCATGAATTGTCCCAATATTATATTTCATAGGATTAAGTCCCTTTGTATGGTTGACATGTTCCCTTGACCTTAAAGTTCATTGAAAATCTGGTGTATGATTAAGAGCAGTCTCAGATGATAATCCCCCCACTCAAAAAATATCATCCACAGTATCATGGCAATGAATTAGTGTAGATTATTTGTTATGGAAGTAGACGGGGAAATGAATGTGAAATCAATGAAATGTACAAAATGATTTGCTTAAAAACACTTCAGAAAAAGGTGTATGTAGGAACTTAGTAAATAATTTTAGAATCGCATAGGATACGGTAACAAATATGTCACCTATAGCAATGTCAGCTTCTTTTATGTGTGGGATAAAATGACTGTGTTCAAGGGATTTATGATGTCTTTGAAGGATCCTGTTGAAGTAGATTCCATGCCACTAATTACATAGCAGTGAAATTTGTCTTGCTGAGATGCAAGTGATTTGATGCTCATAATATCTTCAAAAGCAGTTGTGAATGCAGGGAGTTCTAATTCACTGATTGAGCCACTACCACTGAAATCAACATTTGCAATTGCAAATAAAAGCTTGATTCTAATTGCCTCAGTAGCATGTTTCCTTGCTTTTGTGGCCTTATTGCGGTCTTGTTTGAGTTTTGTAAGATTGCTCAATGTGATCAGGCCAGCTCCATTCCCCATTTTTGGATTGGTGGTTGACTGATGTTTGTGTCATCTAGGCAACACAGTTTTTTAGGAGGTGGACAAGGACATTCAAAAGTGGCCTTGATTTTCTCAAGCTTTTTCTTGATGTCTGATTCACTGTAAGTATGCCATAGTTGATTGCAGAAAGGGCACCAAATGGAGAAATCTCTGCTTGAACAAAGGAAGAGACGTATTCTTTGGTCATGTACCTTTCCTCCTCCCTTGCTGATATGATGTAGTTGAAAACAATAGAGATGTCCCAGTGCTGTTCATGTGCATGTGACATGAATTTTACCCATGTTCCAAAACCATTTCCCTGTCAAACATCCTTGAAATAGTGTCCGCTTCAGTGACATTGTCATGGAATGGCTCAACTCCAAAGTAGACAGTAACAGCTGTTGGGACAATGACAGCAATGATATCAGTGCTTCCTTTGCACTGCATTCCTTCAAGTAGTTCTGTGGCAATTGTTTCATTCTTGTTGCAAGGCAATGGACAGTCCTTTGCTGGCACAACAATAGCTTTATGGTTCAATAAGTTGGCTTGGGAGCACACTGTGCTGAACAATCCAACATTGTTGATGACATTCCCTATGATGTTATAGTCCACCAATGGTTGATTGTTCTTGTTGTCTTGGTTGACAAGGTTGGGAGAAGATCATATTAATCTCTCCTTTGAGCATCATTAAGGATATGAATGCTATATTTTGATATTTGATCACTTGAAGCAATTCATTGCTATTGACAGTGAGCATAGAAAAACTGTTCAACATGACTGAATCAGTGGCGCCTTAGATTTGGTTTATTTGTTTGATGATATTGATGATGTCATCTGAGTTGTCAAAATAGAAAAGATCACTTGAGTGTCTTTGTGTCTGAGAATTGATCTGAGATCAAAACAGAATTTGATTTTGCATCAACCTTGGACCTGAAATCAAGAGAACAGATCACTTGAGTGTCTTTTTGTTTGAGAATTCATCTGAGATCAAAACAGAGTTCGATTTTGCATCAATCTTGGATCTGAGATCAAGAGGGTTTAAGATTTCTAGACACTATTTGAAATAGGTGTCATTTTCATAGATGTTTGAAACATCAAGCATACATTGTATTTGAAGCATTGCATTTACCTTGGTACAGGTGAGGTTTGGAACCAGTACCATAATATTCATATGAAAAAATTGTTGAAGAAAAAACATTTCCTTTTGACCAAAAACTATGATGGCTTCAATAGTTTGCTACAAAACAAATTTATCATAGTTGTCGATGAAAGTACTTAGTTATTCCCCAGGTGATGGCTACAGGCAATGGCTGATAATGGATCGAATAACAGAGTAATTTTAATTTCTTGCTGTCAACATTGTTCTTATGGCTCATATTCATAGAGCATCTCTTTCTGGAAGGTGGATCACCAATACAACAATCAGGTTTGGTAGGAGTAATGCAATAATGCCATAGTAATCACCTTAATTGAAAGAATTTCAATAATCTTTCTGTCAATTCCTTCAACCTTGAGACTCTTATGATGTTGATGGCAGAGAGATCAAAAGAAAATGCAGGAGATAAATGCATCTTGCTCCATGAAAATTTCAAATTTTCGTTTTAACGTGCTCATGCCAGAAATGTGTTTTGCCTATCTATCTAGTGTATGTCTCACTATAGTACTGTCCAGTACTAGCAACACAATAGGTTCATGTGGTGAACTATAAAATACCCTTAGGTGTGTACAATTGCTGAAAAAATTCTTTGCATTTTTAGATTTTTTTAGTAGGAAAATTCAAGAATGAAATCTTCCTGTAGTAGTCTGTCCATTGGAGAAAATTTTTCAGTGACATAATATGTTGCATCCTTCAACTTCACGTAATCTCATGATTTCATGATGATAGATGGATACATAATGGTGTACCAATGCTGAAAAATTCCATTATGGATTGATGATTGTCATTTGATACCAGACAGAAGACAAAACAGCCAGTGTTGTTCACTCTTGACACCTTTCAGCAAGGAGCATTTTAAGCCGATCACAAGAACTGTTAAGGATGGTAAAATCCTGCCCTTGTTTGATACCTGATGACATCAAGTCATAGCAGGCTCAAACTCAAAAAAATTTGTCTTGCAATCTTCCTCGGAGGTCGGAAATTCTTTGCTTGGGTCTGTGTCAACTCCAACCTGGCCTGAGTGAATAAATCCAACCTCTGAGGAAGACGGCCGGACAACAATTTTCTGGTTTCCAAAGTAGAAAGTGCAAAAGTGGAATGATGTTTTCGGCAATTGACAATGTCTTAAGTTGGATATATCATGGCCTATGTCTACATGACTATTTGGGTGGGAAAACAAAAAATGGCAGGCACTGAGTATCCGGCGTATTTTTGGTGTCAGCCTCCAAACATGGCTCATGCACTAGGGGACAATATGGGCAGGAGAAGTTACAACATCAGTTGCAAACTTCCAAGAAAATGGTCCAGTATTGTAGATGTTAGGCTACATCTGCACCATGAGATATTTCTTCACAATTTTGCACTTTTTCATCATAAAATTAGGGATATTTGTACCACTAGGGCCTTTTGCAAGCTTGAAGGGCCTCATACCCTCATCCACATCCCATCACTGATGCCTTCTGAAGAAAGATCTATGTTGGTATCACAAGGAGACATTGACAGGATGTCTCTCAAAAAATTGGGGTAATGGGCAAAAACCAAGCAATATACAGGGGTATGAATTCAGGGGTAAGCTCTTTTTTGCCCTGAATGGGCAGAGACTGGGCCAGATATGGGGGCATGAATTCAGTGGTATGAACTAATATGTCCTGCCATGATTTACTCCAACCTGGCAAGAATATACCCCCCAAAACAACAGACAGGCAACAACTTTGCACTGCAAAAGTGCAAAAATGCAAAAATATCCTTCTGTTAAAGTGAAAATAACACCATTGTGATATTTTTCTCACTGTCCACATAATTTTCCCATGCAAAAATTCCTATAAAATTTGGTACCCTCCTCCAAAACCCATGGTATTTTTAGGCAAGTAAAATTACTTTGGTGTTACTATGAGTAATATATGACACCAAAAAATTGCTAACAAATTAAGAAGGCATGGCCATAAAAGTATCCAAAAATATTACCCTAGACACCAGACAGATGGGGTGTCTGAAAAAAGGAATTTTTGACACACCCTCATTCTTACTCCTCATTCTTACTTTTTCACCATCTGCAACATCATAGCATCAGCCCCACAATGGCTCTTTGCTACTGTCCACCATGATGGCCTTGGAATCACATCAGCCATCTCTCTGCTAATGATTGTACTGTATGATGCAATTGGCATCACTACTGCCTTGATTGTGGTGTAACAAGTCACTCAAGAGGCCTCCTCCTGCCTTGACTTGGTGCACTGCATGATGCAATTGGCATGGCTACTGCCTTGAGTGTGGCATTAGTTGTTGCTCAAAAGGCCTCCTACTGCCTTGACTTCACATGCTCCTTGATGAATTTGACATTGCTGCTGCCTTGAGCACAGTATCATTTTTTGCTCAAAAGGCCTCCTCCTGTCTTGACAGCAATAGCAGCTCCACCTGCAACAGCAAGCAGCATGCTACCATGGATTTTCATCTCTCTGAACCCTAAAAATATTGGCATCATGGCAGCCTTTGCCTCAGTTTTTGATCACCTTGTTCCATGATGCCTGCCATTTGTCACCATTCAGCATGGGGTTTTCCATGGCAGATATGCTCTCCTTTTTTGTAGGAGCCTGGGGGGGTATAAAAGCAAACAGTAAGTTTTATTTTGCCTGTCTTGTGTAGTCAGGTGAGATTTGGGTTTCATTTTCACTGGAATATAATTATTCTCCAACTCCTTTTCCAATGCTTTTGTTCTTTTGTTTAAAAGAAAAAATATGATCCAGCAGGATGCATTGCTTTTTTGCAACAATTCAATAGAATTTCTTCTTGTTGGCTCATAATTGTTTTGAATTGTGACAAAAAATGAGGTGAGTTTTAGCTTCATTTTTATTGGAAAAAATTTTTTCGGATGTCTTTTTTCTTGTATTCTGTCATTTGCAAGCAAAATGAGTAGTACATTGGGCAAGATGAACTCTTTTTTGTTTTTTGGTTGGCTAATTATGGTTGTTGACAATGCAAAGTCAGGTGAGTGTAAGTTCCTAGCTTGTCCCCCACCCCACTAAAATTTTTGTCTTTTTCAAATCATACAAATCCCATGAATAGACTATTTTTTGTTTTGATTGAAAGGATAGGAGGAAGTTGATGATCATCTGCTTGTCATGGTAAGGGACAGGAGACAGATGGAGAGAAGAGTTAATTGAAGGCTTTCAGATTTTTTCTTAAAAGAGTCTCATATTTTGAATGTAGTGTTGATATTTAATAATGGCTTATTAAATTGAGGCTATCATTTTACTTGCATGTAGCAGTATTTGTATTTTCTAGCCTTCTTG
>JALLPC010000573.1:0-12391 GCA_036940045.1 Stephanocyclus meneghinianus | reverse complement strand
TTGGAACCACAAGGAGTTACTGGGAGCCCAGCATATGGGCGTATTGGTCTCACAACAGAAAATCTATTTGTAATGAACTTATGCGTAGAATATGGGTTCAAAGGGTTGAAAACACAAACTGTCCAGAAAACAGGTAAGATTTTGTAAAATGAGACATCTTTCCATAATCCTTAGATTCCATAATATACGGTAGGAGAGTCTGAGAGTATTTTTTTAAGTAGGCTGATTTGGGCATAATACTCAATTTTTCTTAAAAGTAAAGAGTTGACCAGTCCAGGTTGTTGTGTAGGAGGAGTTCCTCTCAAGACATAAGGGCGTAGGCACAAAACAAAACAGTGGACACTATGATACAAGCCACAGGAGAGATGTGATTGACTTGTCAGGGTACACTAACATTATCCATTTAGTTTGATCATCTAAAAGGCAGCCATAGGAGTAGTAGGTCTTTTACATAGAATTGAGCTAAACACAACCAAGAACAGACAATTCCTTCTCAGGTGTGGTCGTAAACTCTCACATTTTTAACGTGTCTCTTGAACTCCTGTGCCCCCTTTTTTCTTAGACAGGGCATACCTCTGCGCTTGAAGACTTCGACAGCTCTGGCATTTGGAAGAGTAACCCTATAATCAAGGCATGCTGTGAGGTTCCATGGCAAAATCTTTGCAAATACAGACACACAATCCAATTACATCACAGATCAGAAAATGCTCACCTTTGCCCCAAAGTCAAGCCACTTCTTAAAATTCTTGCATCCCTTACACCACTTAATTTGCAACCCTGTCTCCGTGAAAATCCAGACCGCCGTATCACAGTTGTTACAAACGCCCTTGTTTTGCTTCGGCACGGGGAATTCTGACTCATCACACATGACACAATTCCCAAAATAGCGAGCATTCGGAAAATTCACAAGGCTGGAGAACATAGGAACTTCCGCAAGGATGGAGGCCTCGTCGCTCTCACACTTTGGTGGTAGGGGCGGTTCCATCTTGATACTGGGCACAGATTCAACGGTTCGGTACTTGGTTGTGCGCTGCATTTTCACTTGTTTCTGTTTGGAGAATTCTTTTTCTGCCTTGGTTTGATTGACTTGGGCCTTTAATTCTTTAGCGGAGGTAACTTTTTCCTCTTTGGTGACAGTGACGTCTACGGTCTCCTTGTCGGTGGTGGGACTGGTCCTTTTCTCAGTCCCCCACTGAAATTTGATGCTGTTCAAAAGATGCTTTTGGGTGGAGTTCAAGTTCGATTGGTGTTGCTTTTGGAAGAGGGTCCATTTCGCAAGGACTTCGTATGCTGGCTGATTGAACGGAACATCACAATGGCCATTCAGACGTTGAAATTGTTTCAATTCAAGATACTTCGCCATCCATCGTTCAAGAGTGTCCTGCGAAGCCCCAGAAACCGCAGCTACGGTTGTAACTGCATTCGTTCCAGATGGAGGGGGCGGGGGCACGGGCAAGGATGTGGATTTCCCCTTGGGCATCATGTCAAAGGCATTTACTAGATGCTGACTGCGATTTTCTACCTCACTTCGAGCCAACATGGTGATCTCCATTGCCTTGAGGAAACATTCATCAGAGTCCATTCCATTCAGTCTCCACTGGATGTGACCCATGAGATCTTCCCAGCTGATGTCGTCAATCCCCTCTGCCTCAATCTTGGCTCGTTTGAGACTGGGCAGAGAATTTTGTCTCCCGAGGGGCCTCCCACGGCGTTTCCGCACCAACGCTGTCTCGGCTTCGGATGAGTCAGCAGCTTGTTCTTCTTCCCCCGCAGTGTCCTGATCTCTCTTTTCCGTTTCGGATTCCAACGACTCCTCGACTGCATCAGATTCATTGACGCACTCGTCTTCCACTTGGTCCCCCGAATACTCCTGCCCACTCTGTGCAGGTTCTAACGCCTCTCCCGATTCTACAGGTTCACTTTCATCCGCTTCTGCGTGTTCATTTTCATCGGATTCCACAGGGTCATTTGCATCCGATTCCACAGGGTCATTTTCATCGGATTCTACAGGCTCATTTTCATCCAACTCGACTGGCTGATTCCTGTCGGATTCTACAGGTTCATGTCGATTCGGTTCTACTGGCTCACTTTCATTAATGTCTGAAAATGTGTCCAAAACCTCCTGAAGAGAGTCTTCTCCCTCCTTCACCGTCGGAACGGCCTCTTCTGTCGCTGCTTCCTCCATTGGCACCATTGCTTCGCACGCTTCGTACTCGACAGAAACTGCCACGCTCAAGGGCTCTTGAATTTCGTTGTTGTCCAATTCCATACAATCTTGATTGTCAGCAGTGATCATGTTAGAAGGAACCGCCTCGTTGGAGAGAGCTACTAGCGTTGTGTGTTTGTGAGCAGCGATGGCGATGGTGGTGGCGACGGATTCAAATTTTGAGCGAGTGAATGAAGGAAGAGAGATTTTTGGTCGTACGTAAGGCGTCGCTAAAATGAAGAATTTGTAAGAGATAAACGACAACGGTAATTCCTCTGACTCGCTTTCTTGGGATCTCGGAAAGATAACCGATAGGGTATTCTCGAGTGCTCTCTGTTGATCAATGTTTTGTGGATAAAAGTACCTGTACCTGCGTACCGATAGAGAGTATGTACCAAACCATAAAGGTAGTTGACCCAATGACAGCAAACACGCGTTCACTTACGGTTCCGTTTTTGAACCCGTTCCACTATTCACTGTGGACCTCCCGTCCCATCTCCGTGCCGCCGTCGCCTCACAAGAGCGCCGCTATCCTGCCGCTATCTCACTCCTCAATATGTGGGCATGCACAGCTTGCTCTTACCACAACCTCAGCTCCACATCTTCAAAATGTCACATTTGCCACACCGCTCGTGATAGAAGCCGCACCGCACCACCGGCCGTGATTGATCTCGCAGATTTTTGTTCCGCTCGTAATGGGAAGCGCAGGGCGAGTAACGAGGGGGAGGATGATGCGGATACACGACGGCCATCGGATATGGAATCGAATCGAAGTAGACATCGTAAGTTGAATGGGTCAGGAGAATTGTTTGGAAACAATGGGGATTCAAGGAATGCGGATGATCGGGCATCAAGGGCACAGGCCATAAGGGCCAAAGTGACAAAAGATGCAGTTGAATGTACTACTTCCAAACAAGCCATATCAAAAATTGACATGAAAAGCAGTAGAATCAAGGATCCGACGAATTTGAATGCCGTGGAGAGAATGCATTTTCGCGAGACTCAACATAATGATCAGTCTGTGCTGGAAATACTTTCTGACGATGACGACGTAAATGATTTACCGCCAAGGTCGATGATACCATTGAATCGTAGAAAATCGGAGCCAGTCGCGTCAGTCAACATGGAACCAGTTAAATGTAACTCGGACAGCGTGAAACCGAGACCTCTCAAAGAAGCGGAGTTGGGCCACAATAACGGTGCTTCTGTTAATTGCAATCAAAATTCAAGGTCAAAGAATCATGAAGAAGAAGGCCAAAAGAAAAAGACCGGCGCAAGCTACATAAATGAGATCCAAGGGAACACTCTTCGGTTGACCAAATTTTACGATAAACAGAATCCTCGATCCGTTTCGATCGAAACTCTCATGAAACGAGCAACTTCCATCCTAAAGAATACGTTTGGACACCACTCTCTCCGATCCTTACAACAAGTTGCTGTCCAAAGAGCACTCCAACGATCAAACCAAATCATCATCATGGCCACTGGAAGCGGGAAATCTATTTGCTACCAGCTTCCAGCTCTAGTAGCAAATGGGAGCATTGCCCAAGTCCGCGCCGAAGACTCCTTCGTGACGATAGTTGTTTGTCCACTGATTGCACTCATGGTCGATCAAGTGAGCAATTTGCATAAAAAGGGAGTGTTCACCGCGGCATGTCTTAGTAGCAGTCAAACGGCCTCGGAAAAGTCGGAGATATTGAAACGACTGAGGCTTGACAAGAACGATGCAGCAAAGGGGAAGTCAAAGGTCACCAGTCAAGCAGAGCCGCCAGTGACACCAATACAGTTGCTATATTGTACACCGGAGCTTATTAAAACCGAAAAGTTTAGATCTATACTCAACAAGCTTTATTCGTGTAATAGGCTCTTCCAGATCGCCATAGATGAAGCTCATTGCGTGTCGACTTGGGGTCATGATTTTCGGACTGCGTACAAAGAACTTTCTTGGTTGCGAGAATCTTTTCCTGATATTCCCGTGATGGCATGTAAGTCTTGCATGAGAGAGAATGTATGATGAGCAATTTTCCACCTTACTAGTCATCTTTCATCCGCCATAAAGGTACGGGAACAGCTACTTCAAAAGTCATTCAAGACGTTCGAGATGTTTTGTGCCTTGACATTAGTAGCGCACCCTGTATTATGGGCACCTTCAATCGTGACAACATTTTTTACGAAGGCAAGCTTTGATTGCTCATAATTAGACTTGCAACTCATATCTAACATTGTCACTTGTTATGAATTTTCCTGCCTGCAGTGCGGTTCAAAGACAGTTTGGTGCGATTACAGCAGCAATAGCTAAGGCTTTGGTATATCTGTACTCAAGTCTTTCGTTTCTTTTTGTTTCAGAACGCGACAGCGATAGAAGGAGCATTGTTAGATCTCACCAAAGTGATACAGAAGCAGCATGAAATTGCGGAAAAGGAGAAGGAGCCGTGCAGCGGTATCGTATACGTTCATAAGCGTGAAGATTGCGTATCATTGGCTGCAAGGATATCGAAGGTGATTTTATCTTATCTTTGACCTGCCAAAGACCAATTCTACTGGTCCTTTCATCTTGATAGACTGTTTTGTCACTTCGTTACAGATGACTGGATTAGTGACTGCTCCTTACCATGCTGGTCTCAAAGATTCTGATCGGGAAGAAACTCAGCGAAAATGGACTGACGGTATTATACGCATCTGTGTTGCCACTGTTGCATTTGGAATGGGTATTGATCTGGCTCATGTTCGTTATGTCATACATTGGACGATGGCGAAATCTCTTGAAGGCTTCTACCAGGAGTGAGATCAATTGCATATAAAGACACCACCTTGAAATGCAACTGCTAACAACTTTGCTCCCGACTCTTTGACACTTCAGGTCCGGGAGAGGGGGAAGAGACGGCAAACCGGCACTCTCAATTCTTTATTATTCAAGAGTAAGCGAAGGCCTCAAAATGACATTATTTCATTGTTGCCGGTTGTTCACATCTTACTTATTTCGGCTCAGGACGATGCTGAAAAGTTTGCGTTCATAATAAAAAAGAAAGCAGGTACGCCTCGCCCGCCTCTTACTCTTTGCTTGATTCCAATTGCTTAATGTCTATCCCTTCTGATATCCTTCAGAATCCTTGGCACAAAAGAAAGGGGCTGGCGATGGATATAGAGCACGATCAATAGACCACGGAATGGTTGAATTGGAGAGGATGATCGACTATTGTACCAAGCCGGGTTGTCGAAGAAAGCATGTTCTCGAACACTTTGCTGAAAAGTTTGACCCCAAAACACAATGCAACAAGACTTGTGATTACTGCAAAAATCCGCATAAAGTTGAAGCTGATAGCAAAGCCGCAGAATGCATGTCTGCAGTGATAAATTCTCAGCGCCTGATTCACAGAGGAAGAAATGGATCGACACGGGACGAGATACCATTCCATCACAACCCGTTGGAATCGGACGAGAGTCAGGATGACGAATACGAGTCAGATGGCTTTCTCGGAACTGACGATGGACTTCTTGGCGTTACGGATTATGTCAGAGATGATTTTTCAAGCGGTCAACCGAAAAAGAACGGGTTCGTTAAGGCGTCTAGTGTGCTCAGCAAGTATGAAGTGAGTGTTGAATGTTTGGGGTCATCTTGAACAATGTTATCTCATCTACTCGACAATATCATATTATTCATCCTGCATTGTAGAAATTGGAATGTCAAGAAGGCAAGAAAGGCGGATTCGTAAACTTTAAAACCCGAGTCGCATATGACAGCGAAGATACAGTGAAAAAACAGAGACCGGTTGAAATCCCAGAGCACTTGCGGAGGAATATGCCTGATCCTCTAGCTGGCAGTTACAAAAGACCAAGTGAAGAAAACGAATTAAAATCAAGGAGTTCCTACAAGTCGGAAGCAGAGCGCCTGCAAGCTGAGCTGCAAGCGTTGCAGAGGGAGAGAGAAGCTGCGCGTGCCAAACTGCTGGGGTCTCTTGGAAGCAGCTCTAACACATCATCAGGTTTATCAGCACCAACGCTTTCATTCAAACGTCGGTAGGTTCCAAAATAAGTACCGTAGATGTTCTGTTTTGTTAGTGTATTGGGCACAATAGGCCAATTAAAAGTTTTTCATTGTATTTATTCCTGGAACAACTTTGCATATTTACCAAGCCCCGCATGCCACTCCTCTACGCGCAGACCATAAGGCGTCCGAACTGTGACTACTCCTCTACCACTGTCACGCTCTTTGCACGCTCGTTCCACTTGACCGCAGTGATCTCCCCAGATACAGTCGTCGAAAAACAACATTTTATCGTATCTTATCTTGGTTACCTCTCTCAGAATTGGAAAATGTGTAGCCGACTTGTTGGCTGATAAGGGAGGCTGTCTACCGATTTGATTCACGTCGACCCCATTCCAATCTCGTTCGACGACCAAATCCCAAACAGTGGTACCCGGAACCACTTCCAATAATTTCAGGGCAGCTTCTCAATGATTGATTTGTTGAAAAAGATGAGAACAAATAAAAACACACAAATATTGTCGTGAAACTAATTCAAGTACGTCATCCAATGACGTTCGACGCTCACCCCTCCCAATTTTCTCCGCCAAGGGCGTATCCGCCGACGAAGCAAAACAAACTTTCATCCCCGGGTATTCCCCGTCATGATGAGCCTGCAACGCCAACAAGGAACCCTCATGCAAAGAGATTCGTTCTCGACCGGACATGACGCCGACCACGCCTTCGCCTCGTCCCATCAATTCTCCGCGGACGACATGGGTCTGTTGAGGTATGTGCGATAGAGTGTACATTTCTTGATCCCAGAAACATGCGTCTAGATCGAAGACGCATAGTTCGGGAAAGGGGCCCGAACCAGAAGAAGTGGAGGAGTGTTTTGTCATTGTTTGGCGGGCGAGGGACGAAGAATGTGCAATGGAGAAAGAGTGACGAGTGAGTATGGAGGATGGAGGAAGAGCGGAGGCAGCCGTAAAGAGAAGTGCTGTTCTTATGCAGGAGAGCGAGACTTGCATGATAAGCTAGATCGAGCTGGGTTCTTGTTGTTGTTCTTGTTGTTGTCGTTGGTCAGGTCGGTGGAGGGTCGGTGGTGATAGAGTGGACGACAAAGAGCACCCCTGCTCACGTCAAGTGCCAAGTGTGGTATGGTATGGTATTGTAGTATTGTAGAGGTCACTTACCCACTTGCACGAGAAGAATGTCGGTACCATAAGGCACCATACCATATAATATAATGTGATATACTATATCCTCTACAATAGAGGCAATATGAATGGTACAATACCATATTGTACCATTTTATCGGAATGGTACGATACAATATATGGTATTTTTGTTGATTGTACGAATCTGTACTATATGAATCGTACGCAACACACAGGCAACACACTCACGAAACACAATCTCACTCAACAAGCAGACCGACACAAACACAGGTAAAGGCAACCCTCGCCACCGCTGGCAATTGTCAACGAATAATATTTCCATGAACCATGATGAGTTCCACCGACGAAATCGAGGGCAATACCGGACAACATCCATCATCCTACACCGATATTGCGTACCAGGAGCAAGCGCCTCTGTTATCGCCATCCACGGATCAAATCCACGGGTTCACAACCCACCGTCTCGGCGGCATCGATCAAGATGACGATCCATTAGGTAGCAGCAGCGCTGGCGCAGCTCCTACTTTACGTTCGCGACGCAGAGGGGCGCAACACAGTGCAAGCCAGGTGGGTGAGTACGATGGACCCGGCAACGTCGACTCTTTATAAACACGTATCGTCCACAGAGTCTCAAAATTATCTTGCATTCCTCTTCGATTGAATTGACACCATGGCGAATGCATCGACAGAGGCGGACACATCTGACGACAACGAAGATAAAACTTGGATCAAACAATGCCAATATACATTACATTCACCACCATCAAACATGAACTCTGTCACCGCGTTGAACACTTCCATTGATGCTGGATTTGACGAAACATATAGCGACCACGAGTATTATTTTGATGATACCAATGATCAAAGTTGGTCTTGCACATTTGGAACCGACGAAGGGGTGTGTCTTTTTGTCAAATTTTTGTTTTCGCTGCATTTGGAAGTGCATTTCCATCGAAGCCTAAATTTCTTTCTTTGCGTTGTCATTAACGTCAGGATGGAATATGGCTGGTTCGAAATGATCCACCGGGGACAATCATGTCGTTAATTGGTGTGTTACCACAAGTATGTTTTTAACTTTGCGTTGTGTTGCAAATTCAACAGTCTCGCTTTTCTTTTGTTGCATTTCAGTGGTCATACTGATTGGTACGGTGTCTGAATCTTGTACGGTGGAAATCCAATGCCTATCAATCCATGTTCACCATGTACTTTTTCAATTCTTTATTTATTGTTCCATATCTGTCGCCACAGCATACTCAGGGATAACAATAACTCTGCTGGCGGAGGCTGGTCGATTATCGCGCACTCTAGCCATGCTTTATTGTACGGTGTGCGCCCTCGCTTTGGCATCGCATGCAAAGACTATGTTTACAGGTTTGTTGGAAACGACCAATTGCGGATAAAACACATTTTATTGAGAGTACTCATTGTATTGATATCTCTCCACGATGCTCCTGACAGATCCTGGTGCAATTCCTCAATGTGCTGTGCCAGTCAACTCTGCAGGCAGACGAAATGAGGTCCATGCAATGTGTAGGTGAGTGGACAAACACAAAACACAACATTTATTTTGATTGTATGTTCATGCAATGCTGATGTCGTCTGTCATTCACCAATTCATTTTTCAAGTACTTGTCGAAGCTACAAACCGCCAGGATCTCATCATTGTCGGATATGTAACAGGTGTGTATCAAGAATGGATCATCATTGTCCTTGGATGAATAACTGGTGAGTTGTCACATTAAACTGGCAATACTTGTGATTCTTTGTTTTGCTAAGTGTTTCCTTGCTCTTTTTCACTTCTGACGAAGCATCGGTTCATCGAACACAAGTAAGCGATGCAGTTGAGACTTCACTACTTATTATTGGAAATCACGTGACGATGAAATAACACCTTTTGCCCCATACCTACGATCGACAGAGAGTTTCATCCTATTTCTAGTATATACATGGATTGGAAGGTGAGCTTTCAATTGTATGAATGAACCCTCTATTTCAAACTAGTGTTCAATGCAATGGTGACAACTGATAATGAATTTTTGAAGTGCATTTGCGCTATTAATTTTCGGTTTCAATTACTTTTTATGCCGAGACGAACTTTGTGAATTTGGGATGCTCGTTCACTTGGTCCGATTCATGACAGTAATTTGTGTCTTCTCTTTACTATTTACGTCATCCATGTTGTCGTAAGTCATGCGATGACACGTATGTTTTTCATTTCGTAGCCGATGCCACGATGCTCATCGGCGTGTCGTGTATTTCATTCTTGACAAAGAAACATAACCTATGGTTTGATGACGGGAACCGGAACTATAGATAGAATCAAAGCGAGGGAATCCTACTCTTTGTCAGATGAGCGCCCTATTAGGCTAGAGGATGTTTTTGGCATCGGGTTACGACTGACGTGGTTGTTTCCAACAGACCCTTTGTTCTCCGACTATGATAGAGTGTTAGGATATAGCATGCCTCAGCGCCTTCTTCGGGAAGGGGGCGACAATAACTCAATCTGCTAGCATGATATTTCTGGAGAAATATTCTATATTATGCAGATCCGAGACTTCAACCCTGACCTAGAGTGCTGATATTACTTTCCCCCTCGCTACTTGCATTGTCATTACCCCTATCCCGCATTACATGATTTCAAGGCAAACATATCGTTTAAGGTCAGTTGCTAACAGTTGATGATTATTTTCTGATGATACGACGGTCGCGGCAATCATCGTGGGTCTTTTTGTTAGAAAGTGTCACAATCGCAAAGAGCATGGTGAAATGAATGATTTTTGGGCTTTTTCCGCCTCATACTGGTACGGTTGTTTCGCAGCCAACAGTTCAAACGTGTTCAGGACCTGTCAGTTCAAAAAATATTCAAAATTGGCGATGTACTGGTCAAGATATTACGGTGATTTGAGTGGACAAAAACACTTCTACATCTAGAATTGTCGTTATGTTCTCAGTTCAAACATTAATTTTGAATACGACTAAGTCAAAACATCATAACAAAAGAATTTGTAGCGATTGATAACTTATTGAGGCAATCATGAATGAGGACACAATGTCTAAATTTATTTCAACTCAAGTATCATGGGATTCACAGTTACAACTTTGCCGCAACCCATAGCAAGTCGAACTGAAAAGCAATCCAAATGAGACGAAGCTGTGCTGATGGCTTTTTTCTGAAGCTGATCAAACTGGCGCTAGAACTCTCTAACAAACCGAACTCGCTGTACGTGGGTTAAGAAGAAAGCCAAATTCGTCACTCTTGATCTTTATTACCTTGTGTTTTTTCGAGCGCTGAAGGAAACGAAAAAGAAACTTGCGTACAATCTCCTGTTGAAACACGGAGCAGCGCCAGAAATTATTGTTATAGGTTAAAACTCAACACTTCTACATCATAAATAAATCAATATTAGACTTGAGATCATTGATAGGCGGATTGCCATGAAATGTCACGTATACTGCGACGACCACGCACAGATTATTTGAGTGGTATCTCTTTCAAGATCAAGTATGAATCATCAGCTAATCTACCTCTATCACTTTTCCAACCAATTAGTCGACCCAATTCATCTCTGGGCGCAAAACTACTCGTGGTGTCTCCAGGCTCAAGCAAAATTTTATATCGAACCACAGAAATACACTCATCTTCCTCACTGTCATCCAATGTTACGGGTGGGGGGGGGAGCACCGTTTTCGCAACAAAATGTCGTTCGTCTCCATGCTGAAGTTTTCCAAGTACATGCTTTGATTTGTCGATGTCGTAGACTTCACGAATGGATGCTCCGATGCTTGCTTCGATGCGAACTCTTCCTTGGCATCGTACTTTGTGTAATTGATGCTTGTTTTTCTGTTCAGCAGAAACACTGGGGGAAAGTTCCAGGGGGGACAGTTCCAGGGCAGACTGGTTCGATTTTTGTTTTAAAACTGTGACTAATTTATCCGAGCTCGGAAATCGACAAAACGACAACGGGATGCGCTGTCCATTCCCAGTGTCAGTATTATGTTTGGGAGTCATGAATTCATCAAGACGAGGCAAGCCAAAACATGGAGATGCGGACGTATCATCTCTTTCTGTAGAGGTTGAAAGCGGAAATGCGAGTGAAATCCCCCAACCATCATCTTTACTCCTATAGCACCCACCGAAAGCAGAAAAATCGATGCATCCAACCAACGGGTGACAGAATGCGTTTCCACGTTTGGACGTATCTAAAAATTCAGCATAACGCTTTCTACGCTGAATCCGATACGGAAACGCCACATTCACGGCCGATACGAATTCAAAATTCGATGCATGATATCGTTCCATGTCAACCTCAGCAAGAGATGGGATTGCAGCAAGCAGCTTGGAACGATCTATGTAGTCAATAAACCCCATGATTGACTTAGTAGTTTCGCCAAATGCCCCACCATGTGAACACGAATTTTGCTGTCGTCTGCATGGGGGATCAGACCGAGAAGATTCGATACGATTCATTTCTACTAGATCGGATGATGAATACTGAGGAGGTACCGTTGACGCTGAGATTGAAAGCGAGTCTCCCTCATTTATCACTTGATGGCTAAATGCTGAAGACCCAGTTCTAGCGGATGCACCGCTTTTGACGCCATCCTTGGCGTTACCCGCGATGACGCCAAGGTTATCACCCGATTCTGGAGAACCAAGTGGATTCCTAGTAAGTGGACGCCGCCGCTTCTTGAGCTTTGACACCCTGCTTACGCCATTTGGTTTGTTGTCCTCGCTCATTTTATAGCCTTACCATGATGTCTCCATGATGTTATTATCTCCCTTTATTTAAGTTATGACTGCAGGAACCAAGTTTTTAGGTTAGGTTTAAGAGCTAGTAGCGAGAAACAAGAAAGGGAAAAGGCAACTTAAAAGAAATGTTGAGTCCTGCTTACATCACGAAATAAAAAATTACCAGCAGCCGCTGCAAGCTTTTTTGCAGTTTTCTGTTTTGTAGATTCTTCCAAAAATAATTTTTACTTTGTATGTGACATAGGCCAAGAATCTGCCATTTTTAGTACCCTAAGGTACTAAAATCAATA
>JALLPC010000572.1:0-14536 GCA_036940045.1 Stephanocyclus meneghinianus | reverse complement strand
CTTTCCGAGACCTTTGCCTCCTTTGCCTCCTTTGCCGCGACCTGACATTATATTTTATTATTTGGGTAGATCGAGTTCTGTATGATTGTGGAAAAGCTACATAGCTGCTACAAAGGACACTACACTTTGTGTTCTTGAGAATGTCAAGATGCATCACTACGGTATTGTACAATACCTACTATATATATTGTATTCTATGGTCATCGTAGGGGAGGTATGTGGGTACGTGATACATTGCCTGAGTGAAATAACTCATTGTTGAAAGGTACTTCAGCGGGACTGGACTATGGCCAGTAACCGATCGGCAACCGTCCTCGTCAACACTGATTTTGACGGGATCTTGAATCTTGCGGAGCTCGCATCTGTTGGAACCGGGATTCTTTTGGCGACTTAACTGATTCCTATCTAGGTGAGCTAGTAGAAATTTGGCGACTTGCCGGTTCCTCCTGTAATCGTTCCTGCCATCACATCATCATCACAACAAGATCACAATATTACACCAACGGTATTGTACAGTACAAGTCGTCTCAAAAGCCAAAGCACTGGTCGTAACCCAACACCAAAGCCGACGGTCGAACAAGCTCTTCATGAAACTCTGATACTGTCATCTATTGAATCAATTCGAGGCTCTCGTGATCATATTTCACGTCTGAACCAATCATGATGATCTATCTCCTCTTCGCTTACATTTGTATAAGCGGTCTTCATCAGTCGCCCCTCTCCGTTCACGCATTCTCGATAACGCCTGTCCCAGCGCGCACAGCCCTGTCAAAGTACCATGTGAATCCATTCCAATCAACGCCGTTGTACTCGAGCAGCATCATTCCAGAGAAGGAACGAATGGACAACAACCCATCCACCAAATTCGGATCTCCACTGAGCGACTCGGTAAAAGAAATCAATCGCTTTGCCATCGGCTTCCTAAAAGGAACTTTATTTGACAACCTCTTCGTCGGTGAAGACAGAGCCTACGCAAGATTTTACGCCCTCGAAACCATCGCTCGGGTTCCCTACTTCTCCTATCTCTCCGTCCTTCACCTCTACGAAACCTTGGGCCGGTGGCGTCGAGCCAAATACCTAAAACTGCACTTTGCCGAAAGTTGGAACGAGATGCACCATCTATTAATCATGGAAGAATTGGGTGGAAACGCTCGTTTCTCGGATAGGTTCGTCGCTCAACACTTGGCCGTTGGATACTTTGCTTTCGCTGCGCTTCTGTATCTCATCAATCCCGTGGAGGCCTACAATCTCAATCAAGATGTGGAGGAGCATGCGTTTGAAACTTACGATCAATATTTGAGGGAGAATGCCGAAATGTTGAAAACGAAACCGCCTCCCAAGGCGGCGATCGATTATTACGTGGAGGGGGATATGTACATGTTTGATGAATTTCAGACGGAATGCGAGATGAGGAGGCCGGACATTCGTAATTTGTACGATGTGTTTGTCGCGATTCGGGATGATGAGATGGCACATGTCAAGACTATGGCGAAGTTGCAGACTGAGTTGGATATTACGTCTTTTCATGATGGAGAGTGTGAAGTACCTGATCATCTTTAGGCATGACGTTGACAGATATTTTATGGAAAGGGAGGTGACTTTTCGAAAATAATCTGCAATAAGAAGGTGGCACGGCTGATTTCGATCTCCTGCAGCCGTGTTTCTAAAATCATGCTCTTATCTTTTGCTCTTATATGGATAAATCCTAAATTTTGTTTTATCTTGTCTTCTTTTCTTGGTCATTCGAAATGCAATGTTGCCATTTGCTGCATCTTTCTAACTGCATCAACATGATCTTTCTCATTCTTGACTTGCTTGATAAGTTAAATTGATTTCGGTTGACAGGACTTCCCTTGTCTCACTCACAAGTTTGCGGTCGCCTTGTTCATCAGGCTAATGGCAAGAACTAAAGCATGAGCATTCCTTCCTTGCGTTCTCACGTGCAAAACCAATCAACTCAAAGTTTTTCGATTTTGCCCTTGGGGTCACCGGGAACGCAGAGTTGATTGTCGGCATTACTCGAAGTGACAACATTGTAACAGAACCTCTGTTCAGCCAGAATATCGGTACATATTTATGTATTATTAGATTTCGTAAATACTTCATGGTGATATTTGAATATAAATACTTGATGATTATCGAAAAAAGAAAGCTCATCATATGTTTCAACTAACTTCGGATTCCCTGCATCCGGTTTCGTAAAATTATGCTCTCATAACTCGAACCACTGTTGATATTTCCTAAATTTTGTTTTCCTTATTTGTCTTAATAAAAATCTGCTTGTAGATTCAAAATGCGTTGTCATCATCTATTTCAACTTTTATCGGTATGAAACATGATCTATACTCATGATTGACCTTGATGGATAGTCAATCTGAGTTCATTTGACCTGAATTCCTTTCACTAGCTCACAATCAGTTTGCGTTCGCCGTTTTCATCAGGCTGATGACAGGAACTGCAGCATGCGCATTCAACCTTTCCATTCTCTCGTGCGCAATCAACTTGTAGCATTTTGAGGGTACCTTTAGGTTCGCGAAGGGCGCAGATTTTGTTGTCGATCGTCCCCGAAAAGTTATTGTATGAGAAGAATGCAACCTCTGTTCGGCCAGGGGTGGCGGTACATGACAAGGTATCATGACTTTGCGTATAAGTTATAAAAAACGATTATTGCAAAAGGAAGACTCACCTAAATGCGTCAATTGACTGATCTCTTTCGGAATCGTTCCCTCGAAAGAGTTGTGATCAACCTGAAGGACGTTCAACGCACTCAGCATTCCAACATCAGTGGGTACCATTCCAGTAAGCTTGTTGTGGTCCAAATCGAGCTGGCGGAGTTGAGACAGCCCATAGATCTCTTTTGGAATCGTTCCCGAGAATTGATTGAAATCCAAGTCAATAACCTGAAGCCGAGAAAGGGAGCCAAGCAACGAAGGGATAGGCCCAGACATACTTCCTTGCTCGAGATACAAAAACCGCAGGTAGGTTAAACTAGCAAGCTCTTGAGGGATTTCGCCACGCAAGTTATTTGCTTCAAAGTCGATCTGGTCTACACAGTTTGCAATCTCGGGCTCGTCATTTCCGTGACAAGCAATGCCGCCCCATGAGCACTCATGTGCAGGAGTTAACCATGCGTGTGTTTCGTTTATTCCGATGCGAGTATTTTTGTAATGGGGTGTTGCAGTTCGATTGCAATTATCATTGGCATTTTTTATATGTTCTTCGCATGCGAAATCTCTTGGAGCATTGCAGCTCTTCCACTGAAACCCTTGAGTAGCGAAGTAAAACACAGCCAAAACGTACCGCTGGGTAAGATGATCCGTGTTTGGGTCGTTGGGACACACTTTCATCAAGTCGTGGTTGGTGATCCAGTCGAGAGCGAGCGACTGAGGTGTTCCTGGGATGTCAAAGAGAGAAGGGTCTGAAATAGTAGAGTAAAACTTCTTCAAGTCTTTTGATCTGTCACAAGGTTGCAGTCCGCAGGGGTGACTTGACAGTAATGATCAAATGAAAAGAAGAATGAGAAACACCACTGTCGACGTGGAAAAATGCAAAAACCAAACGAGTAAACTTACGACCAAGTCGGAGACTCTGATAGGTACGTTATAGGAAAATCAGACGGATTCTAGTTATTACAGTGATGAAGACAACCGATCAGGAGATATTCAAACAAACAGAAAAAAATCAACGAAAAAGAAAAAAATACCTCAGTTGGATTGGTCGTGGGAGACAAAGTAGGGCTGCTGGTGGGATTGGCAGTTGGATTTTCAGTGTGTCGAAGTGTAGGTTTAAGGGTTGGGGAAGAAGTGGAATGAGACTAAAAGGGCGGTCATCAAAATGGAATCAGAATGGAGATAAGTTATCTTGGTATCATGCGGAAGGACTATATAAAAGAGACACTCACAACAGTGGATGAAGAAGATGGCGAAGCTGAAGGAAGTTGACTCGGAGACAACGACGGTGACGATGTTGGAGACCCACTGGGGCTCATGGATGGTGCGTTTGTGGGCCTCTTGGTAGCACAGGTATCAAAACATGAGATACATCATGAGCACACTTTCATTCGAGGTTTTACCACATCGCCAACTATAAGACCCAGACTTACTTGTGTGGGTTTCTTAGTAGATGCAGGTGTGGGTGAATTTGTAGGAGACGACGATGGAGGCTGGGACAGTGAAAATGAAAAGTGAAGTGCCGACATAATAGCTGAGTCTGTAGCCAAGAAACCCCAACGGCAGCAGTTCAAAATTACTTACAGCTGAAGGCGCAGATGTGGGTATTTTGGTGGGTTTCTGTTCAAACATTCAGGGTGCATGCAAAACAACAGTATTAAAAAAGAAAGATTTTCACCAAGTAATCATGGAAGACAGGGCAGGCTCTCATTTAATCTTACTCGAGTAGGCGTGTTTGTTGGAGGACCTGTGGGAGGAGACGTAGGGTACTGTGTATAAAAGAAGTGACCAATCGAGTGAGCGTGGCACGAAAGTATGTCTCTTTTCAAGGTAAGTACGATAGAATGTTCTTACGGCAGACGGAGAGGCGGTGGGCATCTTAGATGGTTTCTTCACCAATGATTAGAAAGTTGATAAGTTATCTTGGTATCATGTGGAATGATAGTATAAAAATTGGTAACTCACAGCAGTGGGTGCAGAAGATGGCGAAGCTGAAGGAACTTTACTCGGCCGCGATGACGGTGAAAATGTGGGAGGTCCACTGGGGCTTGTAGATGGTGCATTTGTAGGACTTTGGGTTGGTTTCTTCGAAGAGTGATGATGACAAAGCATCAAAATATACGATACGTCATGAGCACGCAGTCTAATTAGGGGTTTTACCACACCGAGGTACTAGACCCAAACTTACTTGTGTGGGTTTGTTTGTAGGTGCGGGTGTGGGTAAAAATGTAGGAGATGAAAAAGGTGAAGTAGGTGGCGATGACGAAGGGATATTACTCGGCGACAATGAGGGTGCGGATATGGGAGACCCACTTGGGCTCATAGATGGTGCATTTGTAGGACTCTGACGAACAATCATGATAACACAGCAGCAACATATACGATACTTCATCAGCACATTCTCAAACCGGGATTTTATCACATCAAGAACTACTACACTAAAACTTACTCGGGTGGGTTTGTTTGTAGGTGCAGGTGTGGGTAAAGATGTAGGAGAAAACAAAGGTGAAGTAGATGGCGAAATCGAAGGGGTATTACTCGGCGACGATGAGGGTGAGAATGTGGGGGACCCACTGGGGCTCATAGATGGTGTATTTGTAGGCATCTCTGATGGTTTCTACGAACAATATGATTATTACAATGTCTCAACTGATAAGATACGTCACGAATCACTGTATTCACCCATTTAACCAAGTCAAGAATCATTCGATACTAACTTACATTTGTAGGCATGTCTGTAGGTACAAGTGTGGGTGAATATGTAGGAGATGACGAAGGAGACTGTGACAGCGAAAACGAAACGTCAAGTGTCACCGTTGTAGATGAGTTTGTAGCCTCGAAACGTCACAGGCATTGGTTCAAACATTGCTTACCGTGGAAGGCGCAGATGTGGGCATTCTGGTTGGTTCCTATTCATTCATTCACGTTGGAAAAAACAAGACCATGAGAAAAGAATGACTTTCGCAGAGGTAGCATGGCAGGCAAGGCTTGTACTACATCTTACTTGAGTAGGCTTACTTGTTGGAGCCAATGTGGGAGGAGATGTTGGAGACTGGTTTGCAAAAGAAATGACAAGTCGGATTAGCATGATTCTGCAAGAATGCTTCTTTTCAAGGTAGCCGAAATGTTCTTACAGCAGACGGAGAGAAAGTAGACTTCTTCTTTGGTTTCTGCACGGACAGTAGCAATGTTAACAGTTGATTGTTTAATCACAAGTATATCTTGTCCAATCTGGAGTGCAAAGGTGAACAAAAGTTAACTCATTTAGACTTACTCGAGTAGGCTTGTTTGTGGGTTGAGCAGTGGGTTCATCAGTGGGAGAGAAGGTAGGAGACTGAACGGAAGGAGTTACGAGATATCCGATGAGCCCTGAGTCAAAAATGTGCTTGTCATCTCACGAGAAAGGAAACCACAGATAAATCTTACAACAGTTGGTGCGAGTGTAGGCTTTTTTGTCTGTTCCTGTACAATGACCAGAAGTAAGAACCAGCTAATCATCAGTGCGAAAATATCAAACAAATAAAAATATATCAACTTCGTTGTTTGTCATACCATCGTAGGCTCCTTGGACGGAGCAGGCGTGCGCTCTTCGGTAGGATTGGCTGTCGGATTCTGGTGGTTTTCAGCGAACGGTAAGATTATGTGCATAATTTGAGAAGATTCGTAAATCGAAATTCGTAAGCAACCTTTTTACTCACAGCTGTGGGCTTCTTCTTCTTCTTTTTCTTCCATCGTATACATTATTGAATGATGAGTCACAACAAATAGTCAGTGGACATAATGGTAAGTTATTTCACTCACTTTTATTGAAGGTTGAGATGTCGGAGCCCAAGTTGGAGCATTGGTCCTTTCCTTGCACCCGAACGTTCCCGCTTCCAACAGTACCCAAGAGTCGAGAATGCCGTCAGAGACGTCTCCAATCACAAGTTTTATGTCATTCCATCCAGGCTTAGGTTCTGCAACAGCAGTCAACTCTGTGGTAAGACCATCGGCCTCAATCAACATGTAAGGAGAAACACGTTCATTCTGGTCGCTTTTTTCCATTTCATTTCCGATAAAATACTGCGAGTTCAACTCATTATTCACATTGTTGATAGTTACCGAAATGTCACTGTCGGGAAGATAGGCAATATTTTCACCATTCAAGAAGAACCCAAACGCATCATTGTATCTAGAAAATACGTATTCGTTGTATTCCTCCGATCCAAAGACGTAGTCAAAGTTTACCTGAGGCGTGAAGCTGTCCGACTCTTCGGGGCAGCGGAATTCGAATTTGAGATAGCACGGGTCAAAAATCGCTCCAGCACCACCACTTGTATTGCCGGATGCAACGCTCGGAAGAATAGACGTCAAGTCTTCGTCGCCATCCCTGATTTTAAAATCTGTCCTCGTTTCGTCCGAGTCTTGACCGTTGAAGCTTCTGGGATTACCGGTGCTTAGTATTATCCCGGAGTCTGGAATCAAGTAGTCGCCAGTCTCGTCGTGTATGCCGGCGGAATGCCCGTTGGAGAAGAGTGCGAAGCAAGTGTGGTTGGATGACTGGATGTTGCGAAACTCGACGAGACCGTTTGGATCTTGCAGGTACTTCAGTACGAGTTCTTTTGCTGTGAGGTATGTGAATTCAACTAATCATTATGATGGAGATGGAAATGTTTTTTAGTTGAGTTGAAAAGATCTTGAACGACAAAGGAAAAGTTGTTACAACACAAACTTCTTACTGTCTCCGTTATTGCGAGATTTGGTACCGGGAGACGGCTGGAGTTGAGGTTGAGGAACACTGGAAAAGCTTTGCTTGGGAGAAGGCGATGGTGTAAACTGGAGCCACTCGAGTACGAAACCTGCTTTGGCATCTGAGTTCAATCCACGGAGTGAGCCGCCATTCGCAGCTGGGAAGGAGAACAGTACGGTTAGCGCAACAGTGTTGACGTTCATCTTGGCGGCTTTGCATACACAATAGTGCGTAATGGACAAGTCAGAAAGCTATATTTCAGGTGACCTTGCACTGGGAAATGTTTCAAGCGTAATGCATATGTTTGCTTAATAGCTCACGCCATGGGTCATGATGGACATATTATTTTTTCCCTTCGAAGAGTTCATGAAAATCGTTTTCATCATACTCTCGCTCGCCATTATTTTCACTGTTTCAATTCACTTTATGTCGAAGAAACAGATCCCGAAAAGTAAAAAGGAACAGGTAGATTTTAACGGAAAGGTATCTTTCACTCGCTCGTAGAGTTTGAAGGAGTTAAAGTACAGTGCCATATACACCACCGAGACCACAACATCCTTAAAGAATTGCATCCGCTATCCAATTATATATATAATATATTATCAAGACGCCCGCCCATATTACAAAAAAGCACCATGAACGTGACAGGCCGCCACCACCAGGTTGTTGATGGATTCATGATTCATTGTCGTTGATCCGCCGGTCCGCGTTGCGACTTGACAATTTACCACAAACGATTATTCGTTTAAGATACAATATACGTCACAGAGCTTCAAGACCTCGGAGGAAAACATCCCATTTAGAGAGCTGGACTACTCCGAGAGACGGAATCCTGAAGACCAAGCATCTGAAAGACAGAACGAAGAGAAGCTTGACAATTGTATCATGAGCAATATTACTACTTTTGCACAACGCCAACGGTTTGGTAGACAAACCATCATACGTATTTCAGCATTGGCACTATTTGCTTTAGTTACGGTCTCTGTCCTGAAGAAGGGAGGAGAGCTCATCTCGACATCAATGTTAAATCAAGATGAATATTGCCTCGTATCTCATGGGAAATATAATGGATTCGTTTACGAAAGCAGCGATGGCAGCAGCAAGGGTGGTGGAATGACATTGGCCAACCAGTGCCTTGTACAATCGAAGTGGATGCGTCTAGCGCAACATTCCGTGCAATTACCATCAAGTAATAATGAACAAAGGATAATTGATGACTGGCTATGGATTGATTATCATGATAGGATAAATGTCCTGGTCGAAGCCCCAAAAACAATACCCGGCGAGGAAGGTGGTGTTTCCTTCCTAATTATCGAACAGACAAAGTATGCATTAGACTCTGAAATGTCCTTGGCTGTTGTGGGGGGAATAATCGAACCGACGACTCAAGTTGATGCAAATGGACACAAGACACAAGTGGTCATGCCAGAAGCACCGCTGATGGCCGCTCAAAGAGAAGTAGAGGAGGAGATGAAAATTACCTGTCAAACGTGGGTGGCGTTAGGGAAATTTCGCACGGATGTTAACAGAGGGATGGGCTGGGTGAACCCCTTTCTTGCTCGAGATTGTTCGTATTCATCGAACAAAGAAATTGCGGAAGAAAATGCGGATATAATAGGAGGCGCTGATACAGAGACGCAGAAAGTAATAATCATGTCCTTGAGTGATGTGAGGCAGGCTGTAATAGCTGGGAGATTTCTAGAAGTTCAATGGTCAAATACAGTTGCATTGGCTGTGCTTCGGTATTGATGATTGATATTTATCGAGATGAATTCATGCTATGGGGCTGGCTTTTAGTATTCGTTCAGTGATTGCAACTGTTCAAAAAAACGCTCAGAGTGAATCAATCATGGAACGTGGCGTCGAAAGGTATGCGTGACAGGCTGGGTGGAGTTTTTGGATGTGCGAGCTTGTGCAGCGAAAGAAGAGCTCGCAACAAATAATGATTCTAAAGCACACATCAATCGAAACAATGTCAGCCTCATCAATGCAAGCATTCCTCGGTAAAGGAACGGATTTGATACTTCTAGAAGGTGACCATATTTCTTCTTGTGGTCCTTAAGTTAAGCTTGTTTCTCCAATGGTGTGTGAATTAGTTAGAAAATAATTGTTAGACAGGCCTTATAAATTTTATGTTAACCCACTGTATGGCAGACATTTGTATCCACGGTCCTTTGATGACATCATTCATACCTGTCATAGAAAACATCTCCGGGAGGCCTACTCATACAGTTCGCTGAATATAGTGATGACAAATATCTAGAATTATCCGGTGGTAAGGCTTGTCAGTTAATTTCTCTCACACATACGGCATTATCAAATTTAGAGACGGCCTACACCCACTTGGTCCTACTCTAATCAACCATGGTATTGTTGCGGTGGTGGGGGCATATTGGGCCGAGGAGGTGGAGGAGGTCTATGTTGCATTGGAGGTCCACCATACCCTCCAGATGAAGGTGGAGGTCCACCATAACCTCCAGATGAAGTTGGAGGTCCACCATAACCTCCAGATGAAGTTGGAGGTCCACCATAACCACCAGATGAAGGTGGCGGTCCACCATAACTTCCAGACGAGGGCGGAGGTCCCGAACCTGGTATGGATGAGACACCATATTGGACAGACGGAGGTCCCTGGGGTGGCATTTGCTGATTCATTGGAGGAGGCAGACGATGCTGTTGTGGGGGCTTGTTGGGCAATACATCAAACTAACAGATAAGCAAACCATTAACTCAGAGATAAAAATAATATGGAGACGTAAGAAGAACTTACCTGACTTTGCATCTGAGGGGGGCCGGGAGGAGGTCCTCCCATACTTCCAGAGGGTGCGCCGCCATGTGGCACTGAACCGCTCCCCGGTTGTGCACTGTATTGACTGGGAGGAGGGGGAGGAAGTTGATGAACTTGCTGAGGAGGGCCAGGCGGCCGTGGTGGAGGTGGCCCCTTCAACATGAGAGGCAGTTCAGAGTGTGCGTCAGGACACAAGCGAAAGAAGAACTGGCCATGATCCATTGTGACGTACCTGCTGCAACTGCTGGCTCGGTTGCATGGGAGGTTGAGGTGGGGGTGGGCCCTTCGGTAATGACAGTGACAACAACACATCATTCAAAAATCATTGTAAACGGCAACATGACAATATCATTTTGAATAAAACAATAGCAATCAACACTGACCTGATTCATCTGAGGTTGCTGTCCGGGTGGATGCATAGAGGATGGACCAACACGCATGGGACCAGGTGGAGGTGGCATATGCCCTGGTGGACCTTGTTGCATTGGCGGCGGTGGACCGCTCGGCATGTGTCCTGGAGGGCCATGATGCATTTGCCCCGGCCCGGGAGGACCGGGTGGCATCTGCCCGGGAGGACCTGTTGGCATTTGCCCAGGAGGACCAGCTGGCATCTGCCCGGGAGGACCAGGTGGCATCTGCCCCGGAGGTCCGCGTTGCATTGGTCCCGGAGGACCATGTTGTCCACCAGGGGGCGGAGGCGGTCCGCGTCCTCCTCCGGGCGGCATTCCCGGTGGGCCGCCTTGAGCTCCAGGAGGACGGTGTACAAATTCCACTGCTCGAGGAATGAAATAGATGTCAATGAAATTTAACATGACAGAACAAGGACACGGCACATGAAGCCACTCACTGAAATCGGAATACGAGAACGTGCCACCGTTGAATGAAGCACTATCTTCCACCATATGCCAGAAGAAGCGAGATTCAAGGCCATGATCACCCTCTCGAACAATTGTAACTTTGGCAACAGTTGATTGGGGCATGGCATCTTCACGAAGGGCGGAAACAATGTTATTGAGACGGGAGGCAAAGTCATTACCGCTGGTCCGTAGCTTGATCTGAGACATATCAACCCCTTCCAATGAGTTAGTACCAAACAAGGAGTTTATTATAGAAGGATCGGAGGATCTTCCAACCCACAACAACATATCCAACCCATTATCCAACAAAAAAATACCATTACTGGCAAGTCGATCGACGGTAAGATTCAAAACATTTGGGAGTTCGATGCTATCTTGACCTGCCACCTTCTCGTCCTCTCCTTCGGTGGGTTCTATGTTGGAGGGAAGGCCAGCATTGGCAGACATGTCATGCAGCGAAAACATGCGAGGGTAGACAAAATGCTTCGAATCCGTAACCCACATATTCGTCAGACGATGCATCGCATGAACACGCTCGTCAGGATGAATATCCGTCCCTCCACGCAGAGCCACATTCTTAATCAAGGCTAATGTGTACAAAGGCAATAATTTCAGATTTTCAGGGACGGGCTTCTTCTCCTCCTCCTGACCTTGCTGCTGTTGATGCATCGGTGGAGGTGCCGCATATCCTGAAATGGTGCGGGGCTTATCCCCCTCTTTGGATGCACGAATCATGTCCACACAGACTTGTTGCAACTTCCCACGAGCACTGTCGAGGTTTGTTTTAATGGCGACATCGAGTCCTTGTTTTGCAAGCAGGCACGTAAGCGCATCAACGTCCACGGACTGGATCACATCGGAAGCCATACTCGTCACGGGAAGAGCCTGTGTTATCACACGGATACGCCTTTCGCCTTCGCTGCTGGTATACAGCAGTGCACTCTGCACCGTCACAACCGAACTGTTCAAATTTTGCTCATCATGGACCAGATCAAAGGCAAAGGTGGAATCTGCGTTGCAGTTGGGCAACGCCAATAGATCCGTTCCGCGAATGAAGAAATTGCCATAAAAGTTGGTGATACGCATGCCACGCGTGCAACGGATGCGCATGACAGCCTCAAATGCCGTATTTTGGGTCAGTGACCGACAAAGTTCGGATTCAAAGCGGGGACCATCCGTCTCGTAATGAAAACCAGGATAGGTGCGAAGCGTTCCTGAGGTTAGTTTGGGTAGGTCTCCCAACGAAGCAACATCAATGTACGCGCGAGGAAACAAAAACATATCCACGCAAATCTGGGCCCGGCTGAATTCAATCGCCGTGTCCTTATACCAATTCTGCGCCGGTCGAAGCAGTTTCACCTCGTCGGGAGTACCCATAATCTGGTAATTTTCCCTGGGCACGAGAGTCCCGTCGCCCAAAGTCGGCAACACAGACTGAAACACGCACATCTTCCCGCCGATATGCTTCGTCACCGTAAATGCCGCCTTGAGCGCTGGCCCCAAACATGCGCTCTGACACGTCGTCTTAGAAAACATATTTGGCAAATTTTCCAAGAAAATATCCACCACCTCCCTCGACTCCTGCAAATTCACCAACAAATCATCCGGAGCGGGTACGAACAACTCCACCAAATCCGCCACCACCAACATTTGAGGATTCGCCAATCCCGCCTTGAAACTATAATAATGTACCGAATCATCGTACGTAATGAACCCCACCTGCGTCCTGGGAGATCCCGGCAATTCATCCAAACAGTTCGAAATCGCCGCCGCCAAACTCTTCAACATCCCGCTCCGAACGCTCGTGACGCTGACATCGATCACAAAGAAATAACTGGGAGGCTGCGGAGGCCGCACCATGTATTCGCTCGGCGCTACGAATTCGACGACGCCCTCGGAGAGTTCGGGTCGTTGATCCTTGTCGCGACGTTGGCCGTTTTCGTCGAGGTGGCAGAAATAGGGGGCGGGGCATTCGTTGCGTTGTGCGCAGATGTTGCAGCGCCAGCAGCGTCCGTTTTCGAGCCAGGTGACGAAGGCGTTGATGTAGGTTCGGCATCTTCAGGAGGAGGAGGACCGGGAGGGGGACGGGCGGGTTAACGTCGATGCCGGCAACGAGCATATATCGAAAAAAGTAAATATTAAAGTAAATATTCTCACCGTTTGCAACGAACGATCCCCGCAGCCCCGGGCTGAACGACCTTGACTTCCTCCCCCCCTGGAGCCAAGGGTCGAACGACCGCCCCCAAAGGAACCTTGGTGGCATGAGCCAAACTCGCACTCTGCGGAATGTACGCGGTAGAACACCGCAAAATATGGGGAGGGACTTGAATGTTGAGATCAATGTTTTCTTCGAAGTAATCGCCGGTCGGGGCCATGCCCGGCGGCTGGACCATGCCGGGCTGGACCATGGGCTGCGGCGAGGGTCCGGGTTGCATCATCATGGCGGGGGGCTGGGGCGACGGCGCCATGGGTTGCGTGTAGCCAAAGGGTTGTGCGGGGGGTTGGGGGGCGAATCCTGCCCCCGGTCCGGGAGGCTGCGGAGGGGGCACGCTCATGCGAGGGGGACCCTGAGGATTGGTGGGAGGTCCTCCCGGTGGTTGCTGCTGGATGGGGGGCGGCACTGCTCCGGGTCTGTTTGAAGATGATAATAAAATGACGTCAGCGTCGGGAAATGTCGCAATTCAAATTGGAAAAAAGACACTCACTGTCCCGGCTTGGGACCGAGATTCATCCCCCCCATTCCCTGCTGCAAGCCCTGCATCGCCATTTGACCGGGGGGAGGAGGACCGGGACGCATCATCATTCCCTGCTGTTGACCGGGAGGAGGAGGAGGCATTCCCATTTGTGGAGGCTGTCCCGAAGGCATCATTCCACCGCCACCCACGGGACGACCGCCCGGTGGAGGAGGAGCCATCGTCATCGTTCCCGGCCTGGGCGGCGGAGGTGCCGCTTGTTGGCCTTGCATTCCCGGCGGAGGCGGCTGCATGCCCGGCGGTTGAGGATACATTTGTCCACCGGGACCCGCGCCGGGAGGAGGAGGAAATACACCGCCGGGCGGTGGAGGAAAGTTCCCCGGCGGGCGTTGTTGGCCTTGCTGGGGGTAGCCGGGGTAGCCGCTCATGGTGTGGTAGTCGCTGGTCGTCCGACGCCGTTGAGATGGATTTTTGGATATTAAATTATTTTTTAAGGTGTATTTTAGAAGATGATGGCTGCGGATTGCAGTCGCAGCGGAGGAGATAGAATTCCTACGTTTCAAGTCATATGACACGTCGTGGATCTTGTCTTTCCACGTGGGGGGGTGCCCGGATGGGTTAGTATTGTACGATACTTTTAGGCTAAAAGGTGGCGTTAAGATGTTTTTAAAGTAGGTATTGTACTTATGAATAATCCAATTGTTGCAGGACCCTCCATGTGATAGAGACACCACTGTCAAGGAGACATTATACAAAATCTCACCTATTTTCTGGACATTTTCGGGGGAGCCTATCAACCT
>JALLPC010000571.1:0-12399 GCA_036940045.1 Stephanocyclus meneghinianus | reverse complement strand
GGATGTGATAGATGCAGCGTTGGGCTTTCCCTGTACAAAACACGAAGTTGGTGCTAGAGGTCATTTGTTGGATGGAATGTTAGTCAGTCTGTTCAAGGTATGGCATGAGCAATGAGATAGTAGTATAGTACTTTCAATGGTTGGTACATTTTATGTTACTTTTGAGTTACATGCTTTATTTCTAGTATAAAATTGGAGAGATAGTCATACCTGATGATGTCGCTTTTAGACAATTGGTGTGACCAGCCTTCAAAATTTTATGGTAGATAACGTCAAAAGAGATGATAAAGGCACGCCTCAAAGAGGTACAGGATTGGCTCAAGTTAACCAGCTCAAGTGTATCTTGGAATATAATATAAAATGGTAAAATTGACTTGATACTTGAAACCCAAGAAGAAAATTTGAATTAAACAAATGGTGCAGATATTGTCAATATCAATCTAAGTACATCAGTTTTCTTCTTCAAACAAGTTGTGCTCTTCAAAATCCTCCCAGAAATGAAGCCAAAAAGTTCACTCCAAAATAATCATTGAGACTTAACATGCTGGTACTGGAAAGATGTGTACTAAGATGTCAGATCTTCATGACATCTGACCCTCTTGGTGCCAGTGATGATGAAGTAGAGCAAGCAAAGAAATTTATTCTCGTGACTTTACATTTACCTGGTTCTTCCCACCATACTCCTGAAATGTGGAACAAGACTACAAGATGACACTCCAAAAGAACCAGAATTGAGGATTGCTGTAAGCATCTCAATGAAAAGGTGTAAAGGAAATACTTTACTATTGCCAAAGGGGATTCTCAGCGGGCTTGTGTTAATACAACATTGCTTGGCTAGCTATTTGATACTTCTTGCCATTGTTGCTCATGCATGCCAAATGGGACATCAAAGAGAAACCCACGAGGCTCATCAACTTCAACCTAATTGTATTGGATTGAAGACTCAATCCAACATTTTAGTTGAGTCTCTCATTTTTTCTACTGCAACTCACAACAATCAATTCTTTTATAGAATGAAAACCAAATTTGATTATAATATCTGATTATGTGACAGCATTTCCTTGAACTTCAATAACAAATTTATGGTGATCATATCTAAAGCTTATGTCAGCAGAGAATGGTTTTGAAATGAAAAATTATAATGATCAAATTCAAATTATGCTCGAAGTCATTTAGATTGCTGGTGTTTTGATGCTTCATAGCATCATCAACAAACCAGTTTGAAGCACAAACGACTAGATCATGGCCGCATGCTTAATAATCTGTTTTAAGATTGGGCACTTGTCAACACTGACAATGTCCATGGTCATGCAAAATTGTCATAAAACGACAAAAACCCTCAATGTAGTTTTATAGAATCTTTCAGATGTTGTTCCACCACCAGTCCATGTTCAATTGAAGCTGGTTGTTTTCCTTAAAACTATATGGTATTGGATATTCAATCTTTGAGGTGTATTTCTTTCTCAAAATTGGACAGGGAGTCAAAAATACCATGAAAAAGGCAGGTATTGGCGTGTCAACTAGGGATCGCCTTGGGTACTGAATGCAAACAAAACAACTTCTCATGTTATCCTCGTTGAATATCTAAGAAGATATGGTTGAGGTCAGTGAACTTAATTCATCCCAAGTACTGAGGTATCAGAAATGTGGTCGCTTGTGGGGAAGCATAACCAATGTAAATGAAACTAGGTAGCTGTAATATTTATGGCATAAGAGCGCAGGGATTTGAGCATTTACTTCCTGGTTTGATCGATGATTAATCGTGCTGATGTCAACCTTTGGATATCGTCCTTGAAACTTGGCACGAGAAGGAAGCAAAGATCAAGGCATGGCAGCACTGGACAAGATGCCTTGCAGTTTAGATATATTATTCAAACTTGAAGCATACTAAAACAAAATTGCAGTCAGGGCTACAACAGCAAGTAGGACAACACAGCACAACAGAGAAGCATCTGGCACGGTAGTCCATAGGAAAAAAATCTACATTCATATTCTCTTTTCAATACCTCAAGACATTGGTGCAGGCAATGGACCTGCTCGTTGGTGGCTTGCGTGTCCATCTTCTTCTATATGATGATACAACTCGTTTTCAGTTTGGTGGTCCCCATCCCTTGCGTCGGTCAACTCTTCCAGGTGGTCTTTGTGATATTCAGGGTCGTCGTAAAGGTGATGACCTTCTTCCAGGGGATTCCTCTTCTCGGTAACCACCCTCACGTCCGCAATCAACACATTATGCTTCAGTAAAAATCCCTCGTCGTACCCTACTGGAATTTTATCAATCGCCGTTATGTGCTGCATCCCCTTAATAACCTTACCAAAGCACGGATCTGCCTCCTCATGCAAATCATGATTGATCTGTCCCCCCGGGCCATGATTTTTCGAATTGTTAATTTTATTGATGTAAAAGTCTGGCCCGGCCGGTCTGCCGGCAAAGCCTAACGTCCACTGCTCGTGCGGGTAGTTTTCATGATACTCCTGAAATGGCATCTTGTCCAGTTTAGCATTCGTAAATTTACCGTGAAGGGGTTCGTGATTTGGGAAGTACCGATTTGAATCAAAATGATGTGGCCCCGCTTGTAAAATGTGCATGGCATTGATGACAAATGCACATCCATTCCACAATTTGTGATGGACCTGCTGCAAGAAGAGATTTATAGCCACAGGCATGAGATCTAGAGGTGCGAGTTCGATGAGAAGGACACCTCTGACACGTGGCCAATCTTCTGGGTTGTGGTTCTGATCGACATTGGGATATTCAACTTCAATTTCTACAAAGTGCGGGCCTTGTCCAAACCTAGGCGACGGAGAAAATAAAAATTTAGACAACCAATGAGAAATTGTCAAAATATTGGTGTAATACCAGACAGGCATTGACAATAATATTCATTGCATACAAAACAATCGAGCAACAATTATCCTTCATTTTTGACGAAAAGACAAATACAGAGATATTATCCAACACACGAGAACGGGGAACCAATACAATAATTTGAGCCTCATGTGCAACGTCGAAACTTTCCATGGTTGCCTCCCTTTTGCGTCGACGAAAACAGGCGCAAAAAAAGATCTCACCATTCCACAACCTCAATTCGACTCTGCTCCTGCATTCTCTCCTTCAAAACTTCAATCTTCTTCCACAAAACATGCTCTCTATGTTTGACATAATTCTCCAAATCCTCGACGGAATCGATTCCATGTTCAACGGCATCTACTTCTATTCGCTGTCCGTCAGTTCCCGCTTGTGGTATGAGAACGTTCCCGGACGCGCTTTTATGTCTATCATTGTAATCTGCTTTGAGTTTCTCGATTTCCTTGGAGCGTTGTTCCTGTTGCATTTTGAGCGCTCCCAGTTGAATCGTGTGATGTTGGTTTTCGCGGGTGGTGGCATCGATTTGATGACGTATGGCTTCGATTTCCGCTTTGAGTTTCGGGATGGCTCTAACGGTGTATTCTGAGAGTGATTCTTTGTATTGCGATTGCGTTTGTGAGAGTGTGTGGATTCTTCGTTGGAATTCTTTGATTTCCATTTGCGACTCTGATTCGAATGGTGTGGTCGCGTGTGGGTCATTGTCTGTGTCATCCTCGTGGAGTTGTTGTATGGGATGATCTTGTAGATGACGCCGCACTGCGTCCAACTGTCCCTTGGTTCGTTGATATGTTTTCAAGTAAAAAAAGGTGGAGCCCGACAATAGAATGAGTGCCACCATTAGAAAGCACATCCAAATATATTTTCCAAAACTTCCCCGCGAAGATTTTTCCTTGAATGGATTCTGCGCCGCTCCAATATTTCCGGTGCTTCCAAAGCCAGTCATTCCGTAGGAGCCGCTCGTTTTCTTTTCGTATTGCTGCTGCCCGCCGTAATTATGAGGATACAATCCGTGACTCCCCTGTCTGTAGTACGACTGCGACGTGGCGTATGTCTCCGAGCCGTCTCCGGAACCAACCATCATGGGACTGGCGGAGGGATATCCGCCGTAGTGATGGCCGCCGGAACGTTCGTCGGTGGGCTCGGAAGGGCGTTGCGATCGGTTGCCACGAGAGCGGAGCATTTTTGTCGTGATGCTTGCGAGCGTGGAGCTTGTTTTGGAAGAAGACGCGGTGAACGATGAACTGACGAGGAGAGGTGTGAACGAGGATGAAAGTGAAATGGCAGCGTTGAAAACCAGAGCCCCGCCCGACAATCGTGCCGACGGGAGGTGACTGGACTCGATTAATTATAAAATATACAAGGGATCTTGCTTTTGGAACAGCCGCCCAACGATTTAATATCTGAAATGACATTGGGCAGAAAGTCCCCAATTAATTCCCAAGAAGGAATTCGAACTGGTGATTCTCGATTTCATCCTTAGAGTGCGTCATTCTATCGATTCCTACTCCCGCAGCAGCGCCGGACATTGACCAACGAACGAGGCTCTGCTAAAATTACCTTTTCGGTCACACTTGCACGCTAAGATATCGCATTAGGCGCATTGCTTCTCATTTTTTCAAACAATCATCACCGCTAGAGTGTCCAAACGAGAGTCCACGGGACCTCAAAAAACCTCACGGCACCATCATTATTTATTTCAAAACCGTAGAATACCATAGCATAGCATACACGACATCCAGACGTCATCCATCTTCCATTCATCCCCCTGAGCCAGCCCGTCGCCGCCCCCTAAATTCTGGACCATGGAGCTCCGTCAACGCGGCCAACGTGCTTCGGAGCCCACCGACCAAAGCCAATCGTGCGCTTCGCCATGGAACCATCAACGGCAAGCGTCGTCAAACAGCGTGAACAGCCAGCCTCCTCCGCCTCCCCCTAGAACCCCCAGCACACCGGCCATTCACTCGTCGCCCATGTTCACCAATCCCAATTTCTACGCACAGCATTCCATGAGCGCCAGGAATTTGAGCAGCAGCATGGCGAGTACTTCCAGCTTGCACAGCGTTGGCGTCGGGACGCCCTCCTCATCGCACACGCCCTATCAAGCTTCCTACAATCAGCAACAACAACGCTCGGCCTCCGTCTCCTACAGAAATCCAGCATACACCGCTCCGCCTGCCGTGGGACTCGATCGAGCCAATACCGAACCATACTATCAGACGGATGTTTTAGCCGGTAGCAACGTTGGACACAGTCCCGTGGCTCACGGGAGAGCTATCAATTATTCCTTTGGGGCGCAAAACAGTTCAAGCACTATCAATAGCACCGTCAGTATTGCCACTGGAATCAATGGCTCTGGCACGAATTCCACGGGGTACGGCGACGATCAGGGCGTGGCATCCTCGTATTTTGATCGATCTTATTCGGATTCGCGTTGTGCTGCTCCCGTCTCCAATGTCACTGCTGCGGACACTGCTCGCGGTTATGGAGGATACACGAACGCGAATGTTGGCAGCGGCGGCAGCAGCAGCAGTCTTGCCAATCTCAATCAACATAACACTTCCAACTTTACATCCAATCCATACAAAGTCACCCCAAAGTCCACCAGCTGCGCGCGAATCCTCAACACTCTTGNTGCCTATCTTGCCATACTCATTCTCGGTGGGGCCACTCTATACCTAAGGCATGCCATTCACGTCGCAGCAGAAGAATTGAAAGCCGCCGACGAAGACGCCCATCGCAGACATTTGATGCACGTCAAGAAAACGGGGGGAAGACACGGAAGAGGCGCGCAGGGTAAAACCAGCTTAGACGCTTTGGCGAGACAAAATCAGCAACGCGAAATACTGCGTTTGGAAAGAGCCAATCAAGAACTCATGGCGCAAATTGACGCGAAGCATCAAGAGCATGAAAATTTCAAACAAACACTCGAAGAAGAACGCGATCGTCTAGAAGGACTGGAGCAGACCAAGCTAAATCTCGTTCGACTCATGGATCACAATCAAAATCTCCTAGACGCTTTGGACATGGATAGAGATAGTCATGCGGCCATGTTGCACTCCAAGGACGAGTTGGATCGGGTCATTGAAAAGAGGGAAACTGCCCTATGGAAAACGTTCGACAGGTTGACAGAACGCATCGGACGGGAGAGCTACAGAGAAGCGGTGGATTGGTGAGTCGCCCTATAAACGACCATTCGTGCCAATTGTCTTCTCATTAATTTACTAATCGATCTGTCCCTGTCCACTCCTCAAAAACCAAGGTTCGGTCCGGGACCTCACAAGATCGAAATCGAATTGTCCTTCCCGCAAGTTCCCCCAGACGAGCATACCAACCCTCGCTCTTGGACTCGTCTCTCCAGATGGATCGTCGTTGAAATGGCATCCCTCGATCTCATGCCCCATTCTGTCAACATGTTCTTACGCCAGGTACATCACAAACTGTGGGACGGAATTGCTCTCACTTTGAAGACCGATCAAAAGATGCAGTTTGGACCGTGGGAAGATGACGATCGCTTTTTACGCGCTCATTCCAACACGTTATCCTACCAAGAATACAACTCTAGTTACCCCCATCAACAATGGACTATTGGGTTTGCCGGTCGTCCTGCTGGACCGGATTTTTTCATCAATCGTATTGACAACACCGTTGATTTTGGACCGAAAGGCGATAAACACGAAGAGGCCGATCCTTGCTTTGGGCGTGTCATCGAAGGGTTTGAACTTTTGGAAGAAATTGGAAACATTCCTCATTATGGTGGGGGCGGAGGCGAAAGTTCGGCGGAGTTGTACGAGGTCAAGATTTTGAGGGCCTTGATTATCCCTCCCAAGAATGGGGAGGTACAGCAGATGAAGCATTGAGCCAGGGGCAGGAGGTTTGTGCGGCAGGGTTTTGCTCGAGTTAGGAGGCCGCCGTTTCCAAGGAAGGAACATGAAATAATTATATTGATTATCAATTTGTGAAAATTATCGATTTCAAATGTACTAATGATTGGGTAGATTGATCTCTTCGGTGAAGTATAGTGACCATTGGTATCCAAACTTCTTGATTAGATCCGTTTCTCCGGAACCACAGGTTTGGTGAGGAAGTCATCGGTCAATTTGGGCCGCATTGCTGAAACGGTCTGTCACTTGACCGCTAGACACATTGAAAAGGCTCGCACGAAATATGACACAAGACGTTGGCACATGCTTCCGTCTCCACGCCAAAGGTTTATGTATGAAGCGAGGCTGAATAACATATAGTAAACTAATAACAAATCTAAAAAGCCCTTCGCGGCATTCAAAATGAATCACGTAGGGTCGACTAAAGAAAGTACCAGACGGGATGGTTATTTCTGATGGTGATGAAAAGAAACAGTGCATTAGAGTCGGAGGTTCACATTTAAACAAATGCTCGAGATGAGCTGAGGAACATAGATAGTCAAATAACATGCATGGTTACAGGTACCGATGTCTAGGTTAGAGGAACCGATACAATGACTCAACTTTTGGTTTGAAATCTTCCATATTTGGACCACAATACTCAAACCAGGAGCAGAATATAGATACATCACGGCTAAGATCAATTAAGATGACGACTTTTTCCTCCACAGACGCCGCATGAGTGGAAAATTGGTGGGAGAATTGTTCTTCTCTGGACTAGGCTTAGTGTCGTCATTCAATTCAGTCTCCGAAGTTGTTACAGGCATTTTCCGAATGCTATGGACATTACCATCCTGGACCAAATGACTAGTGCTTTTCGACTTGTCTAGCATTCGCCGGATAACATTACGATCACTCAAAGCCTCGCGTGGAGGGGACTCATGAGTTTGATTTGGGCGCCTTGTTGGATGGAGTGGGCCGCCAATCTGTAAATTAGATATCGAACAACTAACTTGATCACAGGTCGCACTTCCCTTTTCAGAAAGACTCACTTTTTCGACATTACCCGACAAAAAATCATCACTTACTCCATCAAAAATGTTAACACAATTACTAAACTCTTCAGCAAGTTCCGGCCTGGCTATGACATCCGATATAAGTTTTTGAACTGAAAGAACAAGGTGCTGCTTTGCTCGTTTGATATTGCTTAGCTCCTGACGCAATAATTTTGAATTCTGCAAAAGGACATCCCCTTCTGATGCCCCTCCAGATATTTCAGACATCATATCCATTCTCTGATCTTGTTGGTTAGGAAGAGAAATACCATGTGCCCATTGTATTTCAGCCCGTAGCTCAGTAATGAGTGTTGAAGCACACTCGAGTGAATCCTTCAATAAAGTATTACATTTGGCGATACGTTTCCGTTCCTTACGAAGAGATTTTTGAAGAGATTCTTTCTTGGAAAGGAGGCTTCTGAATCGATCTGATGTAACTTCGAATGACTTCTGCACCTGATTGTTTTCAGCGCGTAGAGTTTCATACAAAGACTCGATGTCGGCTAATGAATGTTGGAGCTGATCGTTTTTCTTTTTTATCGATTCAATTGTGGCATGAGGCATTGCGTTACTTTCGTCGATGCATTTGTCGTCTTTTGTTTGTTTTTCCACTGTGGCAAGATGTTTTTGAAGTTTATCGCGTTCGTTTTGAACTTGTGAGAGAGAACATGCTATCTCCTTCTGTGACTTTTGCAGCTCATCCATCTGTGACTCGACGTGAGACAACGCTTTCGTTTGCTGAGAAAGTTGCGCTTGGAGTTTATCGCGTTCATTTTGAACTTGAGAGAGCGTAGATGAAATATCTTTTTCTGACTGGAGGAGCTCATCCATCTTTGACTCGACAGTTGAAAGTTCTTTCGTTCGCTGCGAAAGTTGAACTTGCAGTTGATCACGTTCGTCCTGGACTCGAGAGAGGTTAGTTGTTGCCTCCTCGATTAACTGTTGCTGATTCTCCAGTTGGTTTCGAAGTTGATCACGTTCATCCTGAATCCGGGATAGGCTAGATGACATCTCCTGTTTCAGCTCATCCAATTTGTCGTTTTCTTGTGAGGGGCTAGTATGACTCTTCGTGTTTTCATCCCTCTCACTACTGAGTGTTTCTAATTCAGACCGCGTCCGACTCAACAATTGTTGCAATTCATCAACTTCGGTTTGAAGCGTTTCTTTTTCCAAACAAAGCTTCGTATTCTCTTCTGCTCGTCGTTTGAGCACTTGTGAATCAACACTATCATCGTCGTCTCTTGTCAAGGACTCCGCCTCCGACACACCATCACAAGACGATACTATGGCGCAATCAATCTCGTCAATGTCCACATCGCCATTCCCGGAGCGACACGCCTCGTCTATGACTTTTTCCATCTCGTTGTTTTCCTCTTCCAAGCGAGCAATAACATTTTTAAGGATGATGTTTTCATTGGTCAGCTGGGTCACTTTGGCTTCCGACTCGGAGAAACGTTCCTTCCATTCGGTAATAGAGGCCACTACCTCTGCGTGAGAAAGTTTACGAGCCTCCAGAGATGAACTCAGTGCATTCTTTTCATTTTTCGTGATTGCCAATTTCTCAGCTAGGTTTTGCGCTGTATCATTGGCAGTGGCACACTCAAATTCGAGCATCTCCACGTTCTCCTTCAATTCCTGATTGGCCCTAACAAGCCTCTGACATTCCTCGTCCTTCTCGGCCAAAATCTTTAGAAAGAGTTTTTTCTCTGATAAAAGGACCTCCTTCTCCTCAAAGATACAATCGCGGTCTTGCAGCAGCAACCTGCTCTGGTGAATCAATTCTTCTTTTTCGTCTTTGAACTGCTTTAATGATTCTGATATGGCATGAAGAGTAGAGTTCAAAGCGCCTTCCTCGGTAGAGTGATGCCCAGACTTGTTGAGACACTTATTTTCCCTGTGCATATTATCTCTTATGAAGTCTTCTCGTTTACCTGCACCATGAGCGTATCCCCCGGCGGCATCTCCATTTTTCCCATTCCCCGCACCACCCTCGTCACCGTTCCGCCCTTCACGATAACTATCTCCATCATGACGACCCCATCGTTTCCTTCCCTTATTCTTGTTCTTTTCGGCCAACAATTCAATGTGCCTTGTCAACTCTTCTTGACTCAAACCAAACTTCTTGCTGCCCAACATTCCCTCAAATTTCCGATGCATTTTGGTCCGATTCCGAAAGGAAAAAACACGAGTAAGAAGGTGGTGTATGAAAATAAGAAACAGTAGGGGGTAGAGCGGGATGGAGGGAGAGGTTTCTGAGAAAAATGTTGAGAATATCGTGTTGGGTGGGTTCTCATTTTTGACTGATGACTCTACTTGAATTTGTGGTGCATCTAGCGGTATTGATGATGAGACATGAGGATTCGTTTCTTGTTGATCCATGATTTCTTTCTTCGATTGTTGACGGCATTCAGCTGAATCTTCACTTTTGGGTTCTGTGCGCGTTTTTAAGGGCGAGGTAGGCAGTTCCATCCAAATGGAATCTTTCATTGAAGGATGTTTTTTGGTCTTATTTTGAGACGTGCGCGCCCTGTGTTGTCTTCGTTTAGTGTTGGCCTTGCTTTTGTTACCCATCAATCTACTCCAAAAGTGATGAGCCGCGTCTCCGATAGAAACTTTAACTTTCCCCACTTGATTGTTGTTCTTGTTGTGGGCGTTAGTCTTGTATGAATGTCTTTTAGCATTGTTTGTGGCTTGTTGGGCGGCAGTGAGTGATCGTGCTCTATGAGCAGCTGACGATGAGGCAGCAGTGTTCGAGTTGTGAAGAGAGGCAACTCTTGTAGAGCGAGTGGGTCCAACTTGGTGTCTATCGGGGGCGGTGAAAGAGGACGTGGCTGGAGCACCATGGTGCTGTCCATGGAGTCGCTCGGATTGAAACTTGCTGTTGGTGGCCTTTTGCTTGTTGTTTGCATTCGCGACGGGTTGCAATTTGGCACCCACCAAAGAAGACGACGTGGGATAGAATCGACTGGCAGTTCCGGCGTCTGTCAGCGTGTCCTGGAGAAGGTGCAGGGAGTCATTTAGTACGTGATGGGCGCTCGCAATGATGGGCGTCGACGTTGGGGGCTTCGCGGGCGCTGCGTTGGCTACAGGAATCTCTTTCGCATTAGATGCAGACGATGACATGGCTACGGTGGGCGCGTCGCGCAGTGGGTTTAGAGGTCGCTCAATGATATGTGATCGAGAGCCAGACAACAACTAACTACGAGACATCAAGATATTATTCTAATGACACATCACGCGCGAGTCCAACAAGAACACGCTCTCGAGCTAACTCGCACATCAGCTGTGAACGAGTATGACAGAATTCCATTTAGCGGGCGGCAAGGTCAATTCGGAATGCCACCATCAGATTTGTACAATACCATTGGTTCATTGCGTTCCCTCGACCAATGTTGTGCCCGCCTCGTTCTTGTGCTCTTTGGAACAGTCCTCGATTAGAATGCTGACAAAGCACGGCATAATATTGGTAGGGTATGTGCCGCGGTACATACGCAATTATGGTACGGAATAATTATACCATAATGTTATCCTATCATTGTACTTCCACCCCATCGTACAATACCCGCAGTGTATGGTATGGTACAATACAATACTTTTTTTACATAAAACACTACCTCTTGTGAAAACCGTACATGGCATACGTGTACAAAATTGATTCCTATGTATGCTCAACATTTATTACTGCAATTTACGCGCCGAGAAGTTAGGACTGTGCGTAAGATTTTGTATGGTACCATGGAAGATTGACTTACATATGACACACGTTGTATGTAGAGAGTGGATGACATAATGTATTTGTAGATACTATAAGGCTGATGCTTATTATGGTAGCCTGGAGCTCTATTCTATGTTGAATTGGTGTGAACCTAATGAGGCACCAAATGCAGCACAGAGAGTTTTGCTCTTCGTGCAATTGGGTTATGAGTACACCATTTCCCCGCAGAGCAACTTGCTCTACATTTTTTTCTCGGCAGAGCAGCACTGTTTCATGCAGAGCATCAATTAGTCATCTCACATCCATCACTTGATCGATATAGCAACCATAGCACAGTCATCCTCAATAACTGACTCCCAAACAACACACTACATATCCTTTATCACTTGCCTTCATCTATTCCCGCTTACCACTGTCTCAGAGTGCCTACATACTGCTTTCAGCATTTGCAAATTTGACGTGCACTTAACTCTGTCATCATTCGTATGCTGCTTCCACCTGCATCCTTCCTCTGCAATTATGTGCCTCAGTCCATACTCGGATGCTTTGACACTAATACAGGGGAGCTAGATTTTGAGAGGTCCATTGCATTCTAGGTTTAGATTGGATGAGACAAAAGAGAAAACAAGTGGTAGTATTGCACAAGAGATAACAGTTATACGAGGACGATGAGCATGATAGTGAAGATGGAGGAGTGCAGCCCCCACATCTGAAGAAGACTACCATATAACACGGATTATAAGTACCACAAATGTCAAAAGATACATTTGAATTGTACTTATAATACATCCAAAGTTGGCATTTTTAACAGTGATGAATCATCGGTATCCTGACAATTTTCTCTATTTACTATTTTGTAGAGTATGGTACCATCTTCCCACCGGTTCTCACCCCCCAATT
>JALLPC010000570.1:0-12360 GCA_036940045.1 Stephanocyclus meneghinianus | reverse complement strand
AACAAAGAACTCCACTCCGGTCAGTGCGAGGGTGCTCCTGCAGTTCTTGGAGAAAACTGCGAGCAATATTATGCTCGATGATAAGCCCACTATCAAAGACAAAGTGAAAGAGGTTCAACTCCAAGAGACAGTTGGAAACCACTGATTTTCTCATTCCAAAGAAGGCCAGGAAAGGCCGGACAGAGAGGCACTGTTCTCTTTGCAAAAAAACTGTTTTCTTGTGCTGATCCTTCTAATAAAAATAGATGCAACTTTGAAGTAAATGAAAATCTTAAACTCTGCAAAGCCTTTCAGCTTTTTGTTTGAAAATTTTTAAAAATCAATTACTAATCAAGAATGGTCATAAGGCTTCTTATCTCCCTTGACTCGATTAATCCATGTCGGCCAGAAATGATGAAAGCTCTCCATAGCATTTTTAACTGTAATTGTTCCTCCAGCATAGCTGATTCGAAATCTGCGGTCACCTAGATTTCCTGCGGGGTCTTCAAAGTCAGTCTTTATCATAAAAAGGTTGAAAATGTGAGGGATTAGCACTCAGAACAATAGAGTTGACATCAATTAAATGAGCAACACTCACCCCTGGAGTAAAAGCCACACCTTCCTCCTCTAGTAATAAACGACACATCTCAGAGCTCCCCAATCCATTTTCTCTATCCACATTTTCCTCTCCTAAATCAACGTAGACATAAAACCCTCCATCTGCCGGAGCAACATTCTTCGAATCTATTTCATCCATGGTTTTCAACTCTTTCAGAATAAACTCTCTAGATTCTCTGTACTTAGCCACGTGTCCTTCCAACTCCTGAATCGTTCCATCGTCCCAACACTTCATAGCTGCAGTCTGACTGATTGTTGGAGCATTTATAAACATGTTTTGTTGAAGCACGTTGATGGATTCTACAAGATCAGAAGGTACGACCATCCAACCTAATCGCCATCCAGACATGGAATAGTATTTGGAGAAGCTGTTGATAACAACTGCACTCGTGGAGAAGGAGAGAGCAGTAGCTTCTTGTTTGCCGTATGAAATGCCTTGTGATGAACGGGGAGTGGAAACGTTTAGTTTGAATTCAGCAAAGTCTCGATTACAACAGGAGAGCAAAAATTACATAAACAGAGCAACTGTGCTCGACTCAGCACGAAACCAACCAAATACGCACCATGATAAATCTCATCAGACAAAAATCGTATCCCTTCCTCTTGACAAAGCTCACACAACTCTTTCAACTCGTCAACACTGAGCATCGCTCCGGTTGGATTCGAAGGACTTGATAATATCAGGCCCTTCAAATTCTCCAAGCCCTGATCCTTTCGTTGATTTATTTCTTTGCGCAATTCAGTAGCTGTCAGTTTGAACTCTTCATTTATGGGGACATTTGCTAGATGGCATCCCAACGCCTGAAGTATATTGCGATAACAGGGATAACCCGACGAGGCGATAGCAACAGTGTCCCCGACATCAAAGCACGCCGTGAATGCCAACAAAAATCCACCGGAAGATCCAGTCGTAACAACGATTCTGTCGACGCCAATCCTATCTTTCGGAACGTGTTCATACTTCTTTTCGTAGTGTCGTGCAATCTTTTCACGTAGCGGAACCAAACCGAAAGCATCGGTGTAACCCAGACGACTTTCGCTTGGGCTACCGTTCAGTGCATCAACCGCGGCTCGGGATACGTTTTGGGGTGCGCCACTCTCCGGTTGGCCGACTTCGCAATGATAAATTGTCCGGCCTTGGGATTCGAGCTGGTTGGCTCGTTGGAGGACGTCCATTACCTTGAAAGATTGGACGGTGGATGACCGTCGTGACGGAATTATTTGCGACATGTTGTAACTTTGTTAGAAAGGAGGTTCTTGGCGGAAGTTAAGACAATGATATTTAGTGACGGGTCGCGGCATCATTATGGACAACCGACATTCTTGGTGACTAACCAGTTTCAGGTGATGGTGGCTGACGCACGTTGATTGGGTCTCCTCTGGGTCTCTATCGTATCGTACAATGGTGCAATACCATATATGGCGTATGGTATTGTACAATAATACAATAGCATATATAATATATAATTTTATGGTGCCATTACGTGACGCCCGAGAGGGGGTGGAATGGGCCCCGATAAAAGCCCTCCATTTTTCAAATGAATCCCGTGAGGTCCCTTGTCTGACCTGGCTCACCAACGAACCAAGGACGCGTGCCCGCCTGCCTGGGAGGACCACTTGGCTATTGTGTCTCTATTGTATGGTACCACTCGGGCTGCATGCGCATCCTGCAGGAATCCTGCAGGAACCACAACCATAAAAATCAAGACATGTTCACTTCCCATCACCCATCAACAGAAAAGCACCGTACGAGCAGCCACTAAACTCAACTACCTATCAATTCAGGCCAAGGCATCGCACATTAATCCCCATTTAAATCCATAACTACCTGCATACTATTAGCATTTACCTCACGCCGATGCATATCAAAAACACTTCATCGTTCGACACATTCTTAGCAACGATCATCATGATACTATCTTCGTTACGAACCCCATCGAGACATGCGGCGATAGCATTCAACTCTGCTTCCACTTATTTTCTGTCGAGGAAGCCGGATCGATCACGTTGCGGGCACTTTCCAAAAAATAACATCGTTCGTCACATGAGTTTCACGCAAGATTCGTCTTCGCGCGATTACAACGCTTTGAAAGTAGTGGAATTGCGCGAGCTTTTAAAAGAGCGTGGGATGGCTGTCACTGGCATTAAGGCGGAGTTGGTGGAGCGTCTATCTATGGGAGATTTCGGTGTTGTTAATGGTGATAATGGAGTGGACACCAGTAACATTGATAATGATGATTCCGAGGAGCTTGCAAGAACGGCTAAAGCTATGACGGTTAAGAGCAAAGTCAAGGATATGGAGGACCGATTGCCTCCTAATTTGCAGTTTCTTGAGGAAGTACCCGGTGTTGAAGCCTGGGACGAGGAGTACATTGGAGATGAAGACGAGGACGAGGACGACAATGAATTCGACCCTAATAAAACTGTTAACGTATCACCCAAAATTGACAGAGAAAAGAGCAAACGAAAGCGTGGAGGAGCAGATCCTGCGCAAACTCCTCTCAAGGACGAATTTCAGGCAACTCGAGTGTTTGTTCAAGGTTTACCAAAGGACGCGACATGGCAAGATGTGAGTGCATTACACTGTTTGCTAAAAAAATGATGGAAGGTTACTATTTATTCGCTTTTTTTCTACTCACTACGACCAACAACGATACAGTTGAAAGATCATTTCCAGCTTTCCGGCGAAGTTGTGTTTGCATCAGTTAGTGTGGACAGGAAGACCGGCGAATCCAAACAGTGCGGCATCGTCCAATATGCGACACCCGAGATGGCAGCAGCAGCGATTCGGGATATGAGAAATCACCCCATGCATGGAACAACATTATACGTGCGCCAGGATGTCCAAGAAAGTCGCGGGGGAAAGAATGGCGATAAACATGACCAATCAGGAATGAAGGATTTTAAAATCAGACTCCCTTCGGAGTGGAGGCGTGCCAACGATGATGAGGACGGAAAGGCCGGACAGTACGATTTAGAGCCAGATGTTCTTAGAGAGATAGAAAACATTGTGAAGAAGCGTGACATGGAGCGAAGGAAAAAGCGATACAATCTCAGCGATGCAATGAGGGATGAACTGAAAGACCGTTATGGTGTTCATCTTGATGACGATCTCAAACTGTGGTGGACAGATACTAACAGCGGAAAAGTGCCTGGGTTAATTTCTGATATCAAGGGCGAAGGCCGATGGGGAAAGCTGAAGCCATGGAGGCAAATCCCAACAACCCCAGATAATGATGCACTAGTCGATTCTGATCATGTTACTTCACTGCTGAACAAACGTGACAAAGCTCGAAAGATGAAAGACTTTAGCACTGCTGATTTGCTGCTGGAAGAGGCCTACGAAGCCCCATCCGGTGGACTGCGATTGCGTATTCATGACGAAAGTCGAACATGGCGGGTTTGGACCGAAGCCCCGCCACCGAGAAAATCAACAGACGGATCAGTCAAACTTACTCCAGGAGAAATGTGTCTCCAGTTGGTTGAGGATCACGAGCCAGAGAAGTTGCATGAAATCAAGTCTCTCCTTAAGAAATTTCCTGGCAGAGAATGGGGTATATTCAAGAGATTAAAGGAAAGATATGAGAGCTAATATCAATAAAAAGGTTTACTTTTGGTAAAATAGTGACCGCATTATTTTCACTTTTCGTATACAAATAATTACACAGTGGAAAGTAATTGTAGGTCGAGGGATCCTGCTTCTTTAGACTGACCCAGCTAACATTTCTATTACTAAGCAAATGGATCATGTCTCAACGGGTCAAACATGGAATTCCCTCCAGAGTATGCGTTTCCTGGTTGCTGACTTGGTGCTCCGTAGGACTGTGTTTGATATTGATTTGAAGGGAAATTCATGTTATTCCCTGGATAGCCACTGTAGTGTTGTTGTGGCTGCTGCTGCTGCTGCTGAAATTGTGGTTGTTGTGGCACTGGGAAAGATGTGCCGGCATTGACAGGCGATGATGCAGACAGGGGAGATGTCATCAAGGTGGACATGCCGATAGATCCTCCGGCTTCAGAAGCACCCATGTTCACGCTAACATTCCCCCCAAATGCATTATTGTAGTCATCCCAAGTCGGCGGAGGAGCAAATGCAAAGGATGCAGCATCATTGAAACCACCAGCACGTGGAGTTGATGCGGATGAATACGAATTAAAAGTTGGATCATGGAAAGTTGGTTGTACTGATGACTGTTGTTGATACGGCTGACCAACGGGAGGAGCAAATCGCTGCTGCTGGAACCCACCGACCCGAGATGACTGGACTGGTACCATGAACGAAGCAGTTGTGGCATCATCATCACCCAACACAGATACATCCGAATTAATTTGTTGTGTAAATGCAATCTGCGAAACACCACGTGCAATATTGCTGACATCGTCATCTCCAAAATCAATCAAATCATCATTCTCTCCAACAGCGGTCAATCGCGGCGTGTTGTTCTCACTTTTCACCTGTCGGACGGAACTGTTTTGTTGAATTTGGTTGCTCGTAGAACCACCATGCACCTCTCGATGAATATTCTCGTCACGTTTTGCAATCCCATTGTTACCCAGATCTCTCATCGAAACCTCCATGGCGATTCTCAACATCCGTTCCTCTTCACTCTCATTTCGCGGCGTCATTGCGTTATACTCTCCTCGGGAAATGGATCGACTGGATTGCTGGTCGTAAGACCGCGATCGCTGCTTCGCCTTGTCAAAGTAGTATTCATCCACCAGACGACCGGTGCGTTGATTTCGCTGCCCGTTAGTATTGATGTCATGAATTTCATTCCATTGATTATAAATAGTAGTCAAGCTTTCCGCATAGGCGTTCCTAATGTCATCCTCACTCGAAGACGTGCAATTGTCACCGCTATTCCTCGACTCCATGCGAACCATCCCCCACTTCTCCACCTTCCTCCACATTTTCTCGGTGCCCAGTTCATACATCGCGGGCATGCTGAAATAGCTCAGGCCATCGACGGTCAAATCATACTGATGAAATTTTCCACCGACATTGTCCACCGCCATGTTTTTCGCTCCCAACGGAATGCGAGAGTAACAGCGGATATCGATGCGATGATGACCGTTGTATTTGCTGTTGGGGAGGTTGAATCCCTTGTGAAATTGTGCGGTGAAAGGATTGAATATTTCGTCAGAGGGTGGCTCGTGTCGGTATATTTCTTTGTTGTCGACGTAGAGCTGTTCATGGGAGGCAGGTAAGATCAATGTCATCGGTAAAATGAACGACATCTAGAACCATGCCTACGTCTCACGCAACAACTCGTAACTCACATGAGCCTTCCCAGAAACAAGAGACCAAAGGAGTGTAATCTCATGCTCCCTCCCTCGACAATCCACTCCCACACTCGTCGCATTCCCCCCAACGCCCTCTCGATACCCCACGTAATTCTCATCCTCGTCAAACAAATGGGGAAATATCGAGGGAGGATGGGCGAATCCGAATTTCCAAGAGATTTTGCGCTTGGTGGAGTCGAGATGTCGTCCTTTGTTTTCTTCCGTGAAGTCGACCTGATCGAAGGGAATCGGAACCGTTATTTGTGATGAACGTCTGCCAGTATCAACGAATTGACACAGAGTTCAAACGAGACACGGGATAGTACTAACCTGGTAGGGGATGGGGAAGATGTGGCGAGGCAGATTGTTGCGGAGGGCTGACATGATTTGGAGGGTGGATGAAGATGCCAAGGAATGGAGATGAAACACGGGAGGTGTGGGAAGGGTTCAGGCTTCATAATTTGCACCAAGAGAAGGCTTCGAACGAACGAATGGCCCTACGAGGGTATTGTGCTATGTACGATCCAGTCCGGTATTGTACAATACACCTCTTACGGTACTGCATGGTACTCACATAAAAAATCTCCAGTGTATGACACAAAGACCAGGTATGGTAGATACCTGTACGTACACAGCAGATATATGGGATAAGCCTGAACTAACGTGAAGATGTCCGGGAGAAGTCTGATTTAGAGCTGGGTTGGACATGGCAAGAAACCTTCGCCATTCTCTGCCATTCTCCTCATAATTTAAGACTTTGTGTTTATTGCAACCTAACGACAAAAGGACCATGGAAGACTTGGCGCCACGAGACCCTGAGAATGTACGCATGGAGGAAATGAATGCGTTGCTTTCCCGCGTAGACCTACTTGAGAAGGCACTTCTTCGTCACCGAGAGGAGGCTTCGGAGCAACGCGAGCAAACAAGGCGGCCGACTGAATACGACGCAGACGAAGATATTAAAGATACTTTTTTCTTTGACGCAGCGTACACAACGGTCAACAACGACAAAACCTGGCCGGTGGCTGATGATGACGGCAGTACAAAATGCGATCTGTATGATGCATTTGAGTTACCAGAAAGTACATTTACGCTCTTGATCACCCACAAGGTTTTATCGGTTCCTTTTTTCACTGGATTGATAGCTTGTGCACTGGCACTGATGTGCCTCATTCTCGTATTAATTAATGAAATCGAGAAGGGAACTATCGACAACCCGTTTGCTTTACCAGCAGGTGTCACGACAGGAGTGAGAATGGCACAATTTGTCGGTGAGACAATACAGCGTCATACTGTTCCAGGATCTGACATCAATTCGAGTCTCAAGATCACCTACGCATTACTCTATTTCTACAGGAATCATTATTGGTGGGTGCAAATACAGCACAGTAAGAAAATTCATGTGATTGACTCATTTGCCCCGTCGTTTGTTTCGATAACCAACCAGGTGTACTAATGGAGGAAGAGATCCCATTAGGTCTCGAGATAATTGGCCAGGGTTTCAAACACGACGATTCACGCGGCAATGGTTTCAAACTGGGAAGCGTATTGTTCTCTTCTATTTTACGATTGACTGTAGGCTATTTTTTCCTTCTCACGCTGTTCTTGACAGTTATCCAAGAGTCCGATGTACTCGCTATATTCTTTGATGTTCTTGGTGAGTAAGATTACGAACCTTCTTACTCGAAGCACAGGATTCCCTGGTGCTCAAACTGCTGTTATCACGTCTTCTATTGCAGCTTTGGAATTTGTCGAATCGATTGATGATGTAGTTTTTGCACTTTGTAAGAGAGGATTTTTCGGGCACATCCTCAAAAGTGCAACGGTGCATGAATATAAATTTCGATGCAAGAAAAGCAACGACCAAGAAAAGTTCGAGTTATTTCTTAACCGATTCATTAGACTTATTTATTCCCTTAATATATGTTTGATGGTCACAGGGCTGAGCGTTCTCATGGTAAAACAAAGTCATGGGGAATTTCGCTGCAGGTCGTTTACTATCCAATTTGGGGACGAGACGTGGGAAGATGCCTGGATTGAGCTAGATAATGGGCACATGGAAAAACGTCTTTTGGTATACTCTCACTTCAACGGTATCTATGTTGGTAAGATTCTAGTCCTCCATGAATTATTGCTAAATGGCATCCATGCTTTACTGCTCATCGTGCACAATCCTACATCTCCGATTTCTAGAAAATGGGACCTATCATGGCATGTTTTTCTTCTTTTTATTATCGGTTCACTTTCATCCGAAGCCTCATTGTGTTATGGCTATTCCTTTCTCTCAGGTAAACCAAGATATGTAGAACAAAATAAAGAAGGAGGGCTCCCGTTTCGGTCAACCATCCCAGCTGAAATTGTGTATTGCGAGGATGCAGAGTCTTGGGTATTCAGGCATGAAAAAATTAGCACCACACTCAGCAAAGATGACGATGAAAAGGTAGGCTAGCAATGATACAATCGTGATCATGTCACTAATTGCTGCAAAATTCTTAATCAGCTCTCATTCATTTACTTTGACGGCCAGAACGAGTGCGATTGGCTTCTAATTTCTCCTCAAACGGTAATAGTCGAAGACTACTTGTCATTGTTTATAAATGTGTATCATATTATTGTTCGCCGCTGATCATTCCTTGGCGCTACAACATCTTGTCTTAGGAGAGCTACGATTTGATTGAAATGGCGCAAGAGGAATATTGGAGTATGTGGAAGGGTACCATCATGAAAAACTACGAGGTATATATTTCTTGCAATGAATGTCATAAGTCATCTGGTAAGATTGTTGCCAGATTGTTTCCCTCTGTGCAGCTCTGTTTCCGTCCGCATTTCATCTTTTTTCCATCGAACCATTAGACTGTAACTATCATGGGCATTGTACAAACCATAAATGCCACTGTAATCAAGGTGTAAGTCTGTAGATACAATGCAACTAAGTCGTTTGTTTTATCTGACGCCATCCTTTTTATTGTTCAAACATGGTTAGTTCTACGGCATCCACTGGTGAGTCTGAATATTGTAAATCCATTCCGCCAATTGTATGGGTCCAATTTCATTGAAGTCCAGGGAGTTTTGTACATCAATGCTTTCGATAGAGTCCACTCTCATCGTATTTTTACACATTCTCCATCCCTCTTCAGCGAGCACGAGAGTCCTTGCGAAGTTCTTGTATGTGCGTTTATAGTGGAATGAAGCTCCATATGCGTGCTTATTACTTGCTCGGATCATCTTAGTTTTGGTGTATTTTCTTTCCCAGCGTCTAAAGACAATACGACTACTTTGACTTTAATGAAGGATTTCAAAGATGATACTGTGAATTTTGTCAAGGTATATGGAAGACCAACATATTTTGCTAGAAACATGACTGGCAAGCCCTACGGTTTATTGCGATACGGCTACCCAGATGATGACGATGAGTTCTTTGATGTCTTTTACAATTCTACTGTCATTGAGGGGGGTAGTTTAGAACTGGTTCCACACAAACACTTTCACAGCAATGACTTCGATGACGATGACTTCTTCCAAGTGAACAACTCGACTCATTCTTTTCAAGAGCTTTTGAGGAATTATACATTTGTTCTGTGGTATTCAGGAAGCCGATGGTATGGGCAGATATTTCCGCCAGATCATGCCGCAGAATCATTTGAAGAAGAGGAATTCCATGCCTTCTGGGCAAATAGTTTTAGGTAAGTTTCAATGTGCGAATGAAAGATGATGATTAGATTGACATCTGAGCTTATTCTATCACTGAACTTGATACTGTCAAATAGTGGAGTAGGATCTAAGGACAACAGTAAGGGAGAGGAAAAATGACTTGTTTTGCCACCATTCTTGTTAGCTAACTATTGTACGCACTGTGCATGTAAGAAACATTGATAATCAGTGAACCGTCGACAAAAGGAATCCCTGAGGGACTAAGCTTCTATGAAATGAGGCGTAGAAATCTTCTAGGGTCAGGGGGGTAAGAGCTGAATCTCTTCTACTTCATACAATAGAATGGCAACCTGACCTATCTCCCCTAAATTTCATCACTTGATACTCTAGATACGGTCCATTTGGGGTACTTATTTGGTTGGTTGATGCAGAAGATGCAGGTTTTTTTCACTGTGTTGAGGAAGGGAGACTACAGGCATCTGGTACTTCTTAATATGTTGCATTTAAACTTAAATGGGTTGCATCCAATTTCATCTGTTGAATTCAGGATTCAACTTGTGGACACCAATATACTACAGTTTCCAACATGGAATGGTGAATGCAACATGAAATACCTGTAGACTTTTTTCAAATACTTCTATTTATATATGGTAAGACGGGGTCGCACTTAGAGTGGAGCCATCCTAATATTTGTAGATCCTTAAAGGCCTATTTCCTATTTCAATATTTTTTTCCCTTATCTATCAACACTCTAAACTCGACCTAGGAAGTCCTAAACAGTGTCCTAAATCTGGTCCCTTGGGAGGGGGTCGGTACCCCCTCCCACGGGACTGAAGCCTCCTAAACCTACCGTAAAACTCGGTGCGTTAGTCACCAGAAATGTTCAGAGTTTTGCCAATTGGTGACTATCTCACCAAGTTTTGGCGACGATTAAAGCAAGGGAAATAAAAAAATAAAAAAAATTCTGACCATATATGTAGTACTGTATTACTATCCTTTTTTATATGCCCCCTCTTGTTCCCGCCAATTTATTCCAGTGGTAGAAGGCTTTGTATGCTCGAGCCTACTCACCGCCCACCTTTTTGTCATGTCAACCATGGCAAACCTTCGGCGGCTTCTGGTTCGTCGGCTTTTGGTTTGGCGGCGTTTGGTTCGGTGGCGTTGGGTTCGGCGGCTTCCGGCTTAGCATCTTTTGGATCGGTGAGTTTTTGTTTGGCCATACGGGTTGATTGATTCGGATTCGGTTGTGGCTGGTGCCCTGTCCAACTGTTACCACTGAACACACTCCTGCAATGATCAATGGGTCCCTTGAACCACTGAGTCATTGCTTTGATTGTTCACAGCACTGGCATGTAACAAGGAAAAGCATCCTGGGTGTAGAAAATGTCAATAATACTTGAGACAAAATGCCTTAATTTTGAAGGAAGCTCTTGTATCTTTGTTACTTATTTATTCTTGACATTTAAACAAGACTAATAGAAAATAATCTCTATTGTATTAATGTTATTCAATAGATGCATTGAAAGACATTGATTCTTTTACTTCAATCATGTCTATGTGTGCGCACTTCAATATAGATATTTTTTAGATAAAAAACATAGGCAACAGATTCCAATGAAAAGTCAAACTGCAAACTTCAAAAGCTGAACTTGAAATCATATTTGCAATTGTGACAAAGACAAGTGCTTGTTCAAATGATCACATGTGAACTTTGTGATGACAGGTCTCTTGTCCAATAAGGGTGTTAAGGCTACTCTAAACAGCACCAACAGACCATCAATCTTTCAGAGCTCATTCTTGAGGCAGCTATAATCATGACCTGTTCATTGTATCAAAAAAAGAATGTTATTTGATAAGCCCATGCATGAAAATTTCTAAATGGCAATACACATTGGAGCCATCTAAAAATTCAGGGCAACCCTAAAGTCTAGTCTAATCCCTATTTGAAAAACATGTTATCTAGCAGCATTCTGTTGAAACAGCATCCTTAATCAAGTCACTTGAAACCTCAGCTGAGGGTAATTCTTGTGGACTGAACTTTTCTATCCTAAGGCCATGTCTGTAGGCAGAATCTTTCTGAGCTCTTTCATGTGTAGTTGCCTGCCCTTCATTTTCTGGTCATCAACCAAGTACCCACTCATCTCTGTAGAAAAAAAGGATCACACCATTCTGCAATGATTTTCATAACATACCATGACTGTTACATACCAGTTTACTTGTAGTCCTGCCGCCAGATATTTTTTACAAGTAAATAGCATGCAACAGCACAACTCATCACTACATCAACACTACACACAACATGATGCCTTCTGAAACACAATGCCAAACTGACCTACTGTACAAAAAATACCCCAGATATGGCACTTCTGCTGACAGGGAATAGATCATCACACCCACAGCATCAATATTACCAGCATGATAATGTCTGTTTCCCATATTTATTTCAAACAAATCCCACAACCACCATGCCGATTTTGATACATTTTTTATGAGCTGTGACTGACACAAAACAGCAAAGTTTAAGGCTTAGAATTGCTGTTTGATCACCTCCAACATTCAATTCTACCAATTAGAATAGTGAGGGATAAGTTTTGGCAATACCCAATCAATTCACCTCAAAATACATCCACACTAACTTTCAATATTGCCCTTTTTGTGTGGGATGGATCTAATGTAGCAGAGCATTTGAATGGAGACCCCCTGCACATGTGGAGCATTCAGACAATCCAACAATTATCTGGTCTGTTACCCCTTGAGCAATGGTGGCTCTTAAATGCTGTACTTTGTATTACACATCAAAATTAGACATAATAATTCATAAATAAATAC